>JAJPUD010006516.1:90393-127979 GCA_023553655.1 Myrmecobius fasciatus
ATTTTAGAAATGAGGCCTTTATCAGAACCATTAAATGTAAAGATGATTTCCCAATTTGATGCTTCCCTCCTAATCTTGTCTGCATTTGTTTTGTTTGTACAGAAACTTTTTAACTTAAGATAATCAAAATTATCCATCTGGTGTTCAATTAGGAGTTCCAGGTTTTCTTTGGACATAAATTTATTCCATCTCCACAGGTCTGAGAGATAAACTATATTACGTTCCTCTAACTTGCTTACAAAGTCCCTCTTTATATCTAGATCATGAACCCATTTAGATCTTATCTTGGTATGTGGTGTTAGGTATGGGTCAAGCCCTAATTTCTTCTACACTAGTTTCCAATTTTCCCAGCAGTTTTTGCCAAATAGACAGTATTTATCCCAAAAGCTGGGGTCTTTGGGTTTATCGAATACTAGATTGTTAAGGTTATTGCCTAGATTGTCCTGATAACCTATCCTGTGCCACTGATCGACTGCTCTATTTCTTAGCCAGTACCAAACAGTTTTGATGACTGCTGCTTTATAATATAGTTTTAGAACTGGTATAGCAAGGCCACCTTCATCTGCCTTTTTTTTTTTCATTAATTCCCTTGAAATTCTTGACCTTTTGTTCTTCCAAATGAACTTTGCTACTATTTTTTCTAGATCTGTAAAATAATTTCTTGGGAGTTTGATTGGTATGGCACTAAATAAGTAGATTAGTTTGGGTAGTATTGTCATTTTATTATGTTATGCGTCTTAATTCTAAACTCATTCTTCTCCTTTCACTACCAGTGTATTTCTTTCCTACCCTTTTTCTTTATCTTTTTATCTTTTCTTTTTTATTACTCTTCTTTTCTTTTCTTTCTTAAAGATGAAAGGAACAGCAACTAAATTCTCTTGAAATGTTATTCACTCAAAAGCTAATAGATCTAACTTTTTTTTTATTAAAGCTTTTTATTTGCAAAACATATGCATGGGTAATTTTTCAACATTGACCCTTGCAAAGCTTTCTGTTACAAATTTTTCCCTCCTTTCTCCCATCCCCTCCCCTAGATGGCAGGAAGTCTAATACATGTTAATTATGTTAAAATATTTGACAGATCGAATATGTGTATATATATTTATACAATTATCTTGCTGTACAGGAAAAAAAGACCTGAGAAGGAAAACATAATGTAAGCAAACAAATAGATCTAACCTTTGCTAAAAACTAAAAACTAAACAAAAATAAACATCTCCTTCCTCCCATGGGATAGAGAGACAGGAGAACATTGAGGCAGAACATAGAATACTTTCTCATCCAAGGGAACAAACTTTAATAAAAAAAATCATTGATTCAAAATCCAACAGAACCTACCTTTGCCATACATACACATATGTATATTTTATATCTATATTTGTCTACTTATCTACCTGCCTGTCATTTATCTATGTATCATCTATTTATCTGCATATATACATCTAACTCCTCCCATACAAGAGGCATAGGGGACTACTGATACAAAATGCATTCTTAGTCAAGGGCAAAAAGATTAATTGATTTTAATTATGGAGAGGCAGCTAAATGGCATAGTGGCTAGAGTAGTGCACCTGGAGCCAGGAAGACCTGAGTTCAAATTTAGCCTTAGACACTTAATACTTAACAGTTGTGTGGCCTGGGCAAATCACTTAACCCTTACTGCCTCACAACCTTCTCCTCCCATGAAAGACAAGTCAAAGAAAATGAAAAGAATCATAAAAACATGATCTCATGCTTCTATATTTATAGGTCTCCAAGGTATCTGAGGCCCAGAAAAATTAAAGTACTTTATCTATAATCATAAAGATTCTTCATTTTCCCAGTATCTCCTCCATGTGAGAAAAAACTAGAAAATTTGTCAATGAACTCAAATTTTAAACTGAGTCTTTTTTTTAAGTTATGGTCAAATTGATCATGGAAAATTAGACTACCATGATAATTCTAATGCAGAGTCAAATGCAGGTCTTTTTTTTTTCTAAGTCCCTTTGTCAGCCTGGGGAAGCCCATGAACCCTTTCTCAGTTTCAAAAAGCGAAAAATAAAATGCATGATATAAAATGTTAGTATATAATTGTCAAAATATTTTTTTAAAAATTAACAGAGTAGGGCAGCCAGAAGGCTCAGTGGAGAGAGCACTGGCCCTAGAGTCAAGAGGATCTGAGTTCAAATGTAACTTTAGACACTTAATACACACTAGCTGTATGACCCTGGACACAATTGCTTCACACACAAAAAAAATAATAATAAGTTAATAAAACCTAAGCTAAAAATTCCATCCTTCACTGATACATTGTTAGTGGAATGGATCCAACCATTCTGGAGAGCAATTTGGAACTATGCTCAAAAAGTTATCAAACTGTGCATACCCTTTGACCCAGCAGTGTTTCTATTGGGCTTATATCCCAAAGAAATCATAAGAGAAGGAAAGGGCCCCATATGTGCAAGAATGTTTGTGGCAGCCCTTTTTGTAGTGGCTAGAAACTGGAAACTGAATGGATGCCCATCAATTGGAGAATGGCTGAACAAATTATGGTATATGAATGTTATGGAATATTATTGTTCTGTAAGAAACGACCAGAAGGATAATTTCTGAGAAGCCAATTGTTCAGTGAAGAAAGCCATATACATCCAGGGAGAGGCCTGTGGGATCTGAATGTGGACCACAACATAGCATTTTCACACTCTCTATTGATGTTTGCTTGCATTATGTTTCCCTTCTCAGATTTTTTTTTCTTGTAGATCTGATTTTTCTTGTACATCAAGATAACTGTATAAATATGTGTACACATATTCAATTTATCAAGTATTTTAACATAATTAACATGTATTAGACTTCCTGACATCTAGGGGAGAGGGTGGGGGAAAGGAGGGAAAAATTCAGAAAGCTTTGCAAGGGTCAATGATGAAAAATTACCCATGCATATGTTTTGCAAATAAAAAGCTTTAATAAAAAAAAAAGGAATTCCGTCCTTAATACATTTTAGTTGGTAGGAATTTCATTAATCTCTTTTGTAGCAAAGGATGCTCCTTCTTTCTTTCTGCTCCTCTGCTCTGTCTCCCATGGGGATGACTCCCAGTCTCCCAGATTTCCACAGGTAAGGGCTATTCATCTAGAATTGATACCATATGACTTCTTTACATGGTTGGCACTGTGTGGGCAAGCCTTATCTTTCAAGGTCTCCTACAACCAGAAATTCAGACCATTTGTTTCAATAAATTACCAATAAATGTGACAGGGTCAGATTAAGGGATGCTACCTGATGTTCTGACCTGGAATGACTCCCATGGAGATAGGCTTGAGTACTTTTACTTTATAATTTTTTTTTAAAAATTAAAGCTTTTTATTTGCAAAACATATATATGGATAATTTTTCAACATTGACCCTTACAAAGCTTTCCGTTACAAATTTTCCCTCCCTAGGCCCCTCCTCTCCCCTAGATGGCAGGAAGTCCACTACATGTTAATTATATAATATATTACAAGTCGAATATATGTATACATATTTCCACACTTATCTTGCTATGCAAGAAAAATCATATCTACAAGAAAAAAAATCTGAGAAAGGAAACACAATGCGAGCAAACATCAATCGAGAGCATGAAAATGTTATGTTGTGGTCCACATTTCATATCCCTCTCTGTGGGTGTATATGGCTTTCTTCATCACTGAACAATTGGAACTGGTTTGAAACATTTCATTGTTGAAGAGAGCCACATCCTTGAGAATTGATCATCCTATAGTCTTGTTGTTGCGTGTATATTGATCTCCTGGTTCTGCTCATTTCACTCAGCATCAGGTCATGCAAGTCTCTCCAGGCCTCTCTGAAATCGTCCTGCTGGTCATTTCTTAGGCTTGAGTACTCTTACCTTGTGAAAAGAGGCATGCAAATGGATTTTAGCAATTGGAGGCAAGGGGTGGGATTGCCCTGATCATGGTTATTACATATATATTCAATTAACTCTTGTCTATAAATTAATAAATATACAAGACTACAGGAGGCCTACAGGAAGGTAAATGGAATCAATATCCTACACTAAAAATCTTACAAGTTTTTGATTTTTAGGTTGTTTGAAAGACCAACAATTAGAATTAATCTCAGGCTAGCAATCTAGAAAAGGCATAAAGCTAGCTTGCCCTATGCTGCCAAACAAGGTATTTTGGGCATTTGAATCCTCTTACTGGAACTCCAAAAAGGTAAAACTCCCCAACTTCAAGGGTAACATTTTTTGTGGTATAACCCCCATATGGTACATATTATTATTTATTTTTGTTTTGTATTTTGGAGGCAATTGGGGTTAAATGACTTGCCTGGGGTCATACAGTCAATAAGTGTCTGAGACTAAATTTGAACTAGGATCTTCCTAACTCTGGAGTGAGTGCTCTATCCATTGTACCACCTAGCAGCTCTTATTCCTTTTCATTTTAACCAGACTCCCTTCTTCTATGGTTTAATCTCATTTCCTTTGTTTTTGCCTTTATTGACAACCAATGGAGAACAGCTGATCTCCATGTTCCAGTCCTTCTCATACTTGAATGGCATTAATATTCCCAAGAGAAATAATCCCACTGTGAAAAAGTAACCTCCTGTTACTTCTATCCACCAACTTTATCCTACCAACCTCGGCAGCCTGTTACCTCTTTGCCACCCCCTCTTTTTCTCTAGTCACTGAAAAAACACATGCATAAATTAGTCATTCATGCCAATGTGCCAATAGTGATTTCAATGATGTGGATATGGACTCCAGTGATGGGTACTGTGATCTAACCACAAGTTCCTATGGCCAAAGAATTGTCACTAGTCTACTGGGTGATGAGCATCTCTATGTTTTGCCAGTCTGATTCTCAAGACAGAAAGCAACTTGGTCATATGATCATACAGCCTGGGTTCGGTTTGAAAGCCTAGGATTTGGCAACTCTATTAAATATCTTAGACAAAAGTAAGCCTCCTAAATCTGAAAGGGGAAGGAGAGATAAGGTGTTTTTGATTATTTGTGGTATTCTGAGAAATTTAACAACACACTTCTTTGATTTTGCCAGGCCAAAAAATAGAGCAAACATGTTTAATAAAGCAACACTTTGGTTTGAATCATCTTGGGAATGTGTATGGCTTTGCCCTACATTACATCTGTGAAATGATGTTGGATTACATAGCCTCAGAGGTCCTTCCAGTTCTTAGTCCATGAAAGTATGACAAAGATTAGAGATGTACATCATTTTCCAGTTGTCAAACTACTGTAATATTAATGACCTGCCCCTCCTCCCCTTTACACTCTTCTAGGGAGCAGATGACTAAAGCACTTCAGGAAAATGGACTCTGGGGCCTTGGGACTTGTAAAGGAATATAAAGAAAGGTTCATTAATTAATAGATAGTAAAGCTACAAAGGAGCTACAATCATCACCTGCAAAAACCTGTTTCTGAGCAGAATTTGGCAAGAACACAAGAGGGACAAAAAGAGGGACAAAAGTACTGAACTCAATGGTTCCAAAATTATGAGAATCCTCTGAGCCTGTCTTATCATTCATAATCTTATTTTTGTCTTCTTTCTAGAAGCAATCATCCCAGAGACCTGATTTTCCCCCCACAGAAACCAATGAAATGTGCCTCTAATGATTTTCACTACTTTTTGTTGGATTTTATTATGTTCTTTTAAAGATGGCACTAGAAGAAAAAATACACCTTTAGTGGTGAGGAACTCAGTTACTTATATAAGTTAATAGGTTTTAAATTGATTTCATCTTCGAAAAGAGAACTAGGAATGTCACTTCCCCAGGTCACTTCCCCAGTGGAAGGTGTTTATTCCCTACACTGAAATACTGAGGATAGGACTTCAGCAGTAAGACTTTACTTTGCTAAGAGAGAAAAAAAATGAAAAATAACAACAATGAAATGGCATATCCTTCATCACAAATATGACAAATGGCATTTTTTTTATATCATCAAACCAATCCAACCAACAGCTGCTAACTTTAGCCCAGTGATGCTGGAACTTAGCATATTCATTGTCTTTTCCTGTGTTTTATTAAATATTGTCTATGATCTACAAAATATCCTTGGGATATAACTTTTTAGGGCAAGCCCATGCTTTGCCAAGAAATGAGACATGATTTATGGTGGCAACTGTTATCCAAAGGGTTGGGGGAATGTTTTGTTGATATTGATCTTCTTTTTTTCCTGTGGGGGATTTCAAGTTATTGCAGCAGTGGTTCTGTATAATAGAGGAATAGAACATGCACCATTTGGCACATTTATGACAACAGGACTCTGGTTTTCTTAACTCCACAGTTACATATTGGCAGAATTTCAAATTCTTGGGACAGATGTTTAAGTAAATTTAAAGAAGACAGTGAAACACTGTTAAAACAACAGATAGTGAAAGGTCACAATATGAAAAAGATCATAATATTTCCTTCACTTGCAAATATCAAGTTAACTTGAACACCAGAAGAGTAAAATAGAAAGGGTCCTGTAATCAGTTAGAGAAGCTGAGTTCAAATTCTGACTCTATGGTGTAAGTGGCACAATGGATAGCATGCTGAACTTAGAATCAGGAAGACTCATCTTTCTGTAGTGTTCAAATCTGACCTTAGACACTTATTAGCCATATGACCCTGGGCAAGTCACTTAAACCTGTTTGCCTCAGTTTCCTCATCTCTAAAATAAGCTGGAATGGGTTCATTAAGAGTCAAACATGGGGCAGCTAGGTGGCGCAGTGAGTAGAGCACCAGCCCTGAAGTCAAGAGACCTGAGTTCAAATCTAGTCTCAGACACTTAACACTTCCTAGCTGTGTGGCCCTGGGCAAGTCACTTGATCCCAATTGCCTCAGGAAAAAAAAAAAAAGAGTCAGACATGATTGAAAAAAAAAATGACTGAATAACAACAAATGAATCCTCATACTAGTTAGTTTCCTTCTCTGGGGCTGTTTTCTCAATTGTAAAGTGAGAGGGTTGGATTCCATGACTTTGAAGGTTCTTTTCAGACCAAAACACAAAATCCTATTGATCCCAAGGTGGGAGAGGATAGCACAAGTCACCTTTAGGACACAGAAAAGGACAAAATAGCAAGCTTGAAATCAGATTTTTCTTTGGAAGTAAAATAATAGATCACATGATTTCCAAAGGATAATGGAAGATTATTCTCCAAAAGATGATCTTTAAAGTCAGACAGTAAATCAACAAGCATTTATTAAGTGCCTACTATGTGCCAAGTATTGAGGATGCAAAGAAAGGAAAAAAAAAGTTTTTGCTCTCAAAGACCTCACAATCTAATGAGGAAGATAATAAGCAAATAATTACGTAAAAAAGAAGATACAGACAGAATAAATTGAAAATAACAGCTAGGTGGAAGGCATTAGAATTGAAATGGAATCAAAAAAGGCTTCTTCTAGAATATAGGATTTTACCTAGGACACAAAAATGTCAGAGGAACAAGGAGGTGAAGATGAGAAGGTAGAATATGCCAGGCATGAGGAACTGCTTGTGAAAATGCTTACAATCAGGAGCTGGAATATCTTGTGTGAAGAGCAGAAGGGAGGCCGAGCCACTAGATCACAGAGTCTGAGGGTGGAGGTGAGGAACTAAGCTAGTATAGTGTAATAAGAAAAATAATTATATATATGTGCATACATATAACATATATACATATGTATATAAAGAATGAAAAGGTGAAGGACTTTGAATACCTAATAGAGGATTTTATATTTATATCTGGAGGTGATAAAAGAGGCACTGGAGTTTATTGAAGGGCCTTATGTGTGAGCCATGGTCATATCTATATTTTTGGAAGATTAATTTAAAATAGCTGAGAGGAGAATGGATTGTAGTGGGGAAAAAGGCTGGAGCCAGACCAATCAGCAGTCCATTCCAGGTGTGAGGTGATAAGGTGCTTTCTTGCACTTAGAAGGTAGCACAGTCAAAGAGGCATGAGGGAATATGAGGAATGTTGAAAAGGTAAAATTGGCAAGACCTGGCAAGAGATTGGATATAGGAGGGGTGAGAATTAGAAGAGTTTTGAGCCTGGATGACTGGGAGAATGGTGGTGCCCTTGAAAATAATAGGGAAATTCAGAAGGGAAAAGAAAAGTTGTTTTGGACACGTTGAAACTGAGTTGTCAGTGGTACATCTAGTTTGAGATACCTAATAGGCAATTGAGATGCAAGTCTGGAAGTTAGGCAAGAGATTAGAGCAGGATAAATGGAAATCACCAGCAGAAATTATTGAAACCTGGGAGCTGATGAGAATAGCAAATGAACTAGCATTGAAGGAGAAGAGGGCGCAAAATCAAAATATTTATACACAGGTTTGAAATTTAAAATTTGTTTAAAGTTCATAATCCCAAGGACATAATTCACTTTAATTCTTTTTCAGATGTCCACATTTTCATAGCTCCAATGGAATGTTCATGAACACCTATGTCTCATCACATATATATCTGATCTAATCCTAAACAGAGCTGAAATTTGCTTGTCTGGTGTCATTTCTAGAGGTCAAAGGCTACCATGAACACACTCCCTAAGGTCCTCTCCCCACTATGGCTTTCCTTCCATTTGCTAATTGATATTTGAAATTCCTTTAACAGAATATGTCTTTCATTCTAAAATTAGAAATGGCCTAAAATGGGTTTAATAAAAATGTTCACTAAATGACTGATATCAAAGACTTTGAGAATTAGAAAGGGGCTTAGAAATCACTGAGAGTAAATAACTTCACAGAATTAACACTGGAATCAGATTTTGATAGAAGGGGAAAAGCCTTGATTATATAAATGAATGAAAGGTCAGGTTTAAGAACAAGACTTTCTCTATTTCCAAAACCTGTCTTCTGCCTAACCCAAGGAGGTCAAATTCAGAGGGAAAGGTTCCACATATTTTAAAATATACAGTCCTACTTTTTTGTGTCAGGAAAAAAAAAAAGGAAATAAGGTGGATGCCCCCTGGATTAAGCATAATGGTCTATGAATGTAATAAATTATATAAGAAAATCTTTGAAGAATTCAGAAAAACTCGGGAAGAACTTCAGGTATGAGAGGACATCTTACACTTTACAATATAAAGGAAAAGTAAGGTTCTGATAGCTGATCAATTCACAAACTAATCCTGACTCTTAAGTCTTCTGGGTAGAGGTGAAAAGGTAGTTAAGATATATATATATATCCCTAATGAGGTATATGTAATCAGACATAGCAAATGTGTTTTGCTTTTTGGTTGTAGTAAGACAAGAGTTCTTATAATGTTGGGAGTAGAGAACTGGGAAGTGACCTAAAAAAATAAATAAAATTAAGTTAGCCCAAGGGCAGCCCTCTGTGTATATATACAAGGGCACTATTAAAACATCTCAAGACATGGCAACAATCAGTAAAGCATGAACATTTATATTTAATTTACATTTTGACAATTGTACATAAATAACAATGTAAACCAGTTCGTAGTAAACATAAGATAGTTTGTTATTCTAGCAAAGTAAAAAGCCGATTAACTTTGGTCAGTTTTTCCTTTGAGAAAAGCAAAACCATTTCTGATTGTTTGCTACATTCACATGTAAGAGGCCTAAAGGGTGGAGGGAGAGGAAAACTATGGACAGTAAAGAGAATTCAAAATTTTTAAAGCTGCAATATAGAAATCTTTGAAAAACGTTGAACACAAAAGCACTAAAGGCCAAAAAAGTTGGGAAGGGAAAAGAGGTTGAGGAAAGAAAAGTGTGTCCAGTGTCCAAGTAGTGATACTTTGGTTTAATTTGCATTTAAGTACTGTTTTGTTAACCGAATTGCTACAAATACAATTTGTCAGCCTTGCTATTCCTAGAGGCATATATCCATACACACAGATGTGTAATTTGTTCAGCAAATGCTTCACTTACATACTTCTCTGGGTTATCTTCAACTGGGTTTTCTAGGTGTTTGATCTATTAGCCACTTCCATCACATAATCTTTTAACTTCTATAAAATAGTTTGATCAGAGTGTAAACATGAAGACTATAGTTTTAGTACTATAGACAATGTATAGACCGAGTGGTAAATGGGTGTGATAATGAGATTTGCTTTTGACAGTGGGTGTGACCACATAACTCAGATGTGGCAAAATGAAATAAAAGCTCTATTTGGTTGTCCCTAACACTCAAAGATTAATTATTCTACTCAGATCCATTAGTCTTTGGGATATTATCATGTGTAGGTAGGGGTGGGGATTTTTATCCCTTTTCTGTCAAGATTTTGAGGTCTTCACTTTTGGCCTTTATAACCTACAGAAGGGGAGCATATACATTTACACATTAAGATTCTTTCAAATGCCCAGCACATCATCATCCTGGGTTTGGGGTCATCAGGTATGATGCAAAGTCCTCTGAAAAGATTTGATTTTCATCTTTTATGAAAATTAGGTTCTATTACATGGTTTGGCTCACAATGTGACATAAATATATATATAATGGCATAAATAAACTTTATAAATATACACCATTCTTTGCTACACATTGAATGCCAACATGAGATCTTTGGGCTTAGCAAATTGGGGAAAAAATAACACTCTCATGCGTCTGGAGAAGAGAAAATAATAATTTTTTGTGATTGTCTTTCTCTGGCCCACCATTCAGGTGGTCAATGGCACTGATGCAGAGTGGAAGGAGTGGTGATGTTCTCTCCCTTCCTTAAATTTTGGGGCCCCGTTAGTATAATATTCCCAGAATGGGGTCCCATTGCTATTTATGTTTTTATATGTAATTTTAAGTTCCTTGAAGACACATTTTTTTTCTTTATCTGTATGTTCACCAGTGAACCTTGCACATCTTGCACATGAGTACAGTATGTACTTAATTGACCCTATAACTCATGACTCTCTCCCTATTCTTCCACCCTGCTTCCACCATTCTTTCTGGCCCCGGTCCTTCAGATTGATTTTTAAATTTTAAGGATAGAGGAAAACTTTACAAAAAAATAAAGTAACAACACATTCTAGTTTTCTGTGCACTTGGGTTTCTTCTGTAAAGTAGCAAAGCATTAGATAAAACAGCATTTCCTGCACTACTGGACACACTCGATGAGGTAATTGTTGTTGAATAACTTTGCAATGCCCTTTTCATCTTCAATTAAATTAACCACAAAATGTACAAATGCAAATACTGAGGAAAATCTGAGTCCTACAGAAAACAAAACAAAATTGATGTGCTGGAACAGGAATGTTCATCATCTACCCAGAGCAAACAAGAAAATAACCCATTTTGGTTTTTTTGTTTGTTTGTTTGCTTAGTTTCTCAAAATGTGTTCTGAGCCTTTCTACCCCAAAACTCCTTTCTGGGAAACCACCATTTTGGGGCAATTCTGACATCTAGAAATTAAAACATACATCATACATACAAAACACCCAAATTACAACCAGCAAAACACACAAAAACCACTTGTGCTTTTAACAGTGGTTTCAAATATGGCATTTTGTCATTTTCACATTTTAGATTGCTATACTGAGATGGCAAAGTTAAATAAATGGCAGTTTGTGATAGATCTTCAGAGTAACTTTGGGGTTTTGTATTGCTTTTAGGGGGAAAAAAGCAAAAAATGAAAACAAAACAAACTCATCCAACCAACAACCACCACCCTTGTTCACTGGTATATAAGTCAGGTTGGCACTACCTTCCCTGTCATGTCACCTTTCTGGGTAGAGCTGTAGGTAGGGGAAAAATATTTGGACTACCTACAGAGAGGCAGGTACAGGATTCCTTTCCATATTGCCACTATCCAAATTATTATTGGGTAATTCTGCACATCTATCCCCCAAGTTACAACACAATGTTGTTCAAACTAGATGATCTTAGGTATGATTCAACATAGCCACCTTTGGCAATACAAAACCTCGTTTTCAAACCTTTAGCATATGTAGGCATATTGACTGAAGTAATGTATTTTTGTTTTTCCAATCTTCACTTCACCTTAATTTAGACAGATGTGCAGAAATTATCTACAAAGAATGGCCACAAGATAAAAAACAAAACAAAACAAAACAAAACATTTATACTCAAATTACAATGATTTTTCCAGTCATTGTAAACATTTTCTAATTATTGCTTTTAGAATGATAAATTGCATAATAAATTATAAAGTACTATCATTGAAAAATAATTATAGATAGGAGATTGTCAGTAATGGGAAAGGCTATGCAAACATACTTACAAACATATTCAAAACACAAATATATATATATATGTATGTATGTATATATAATACGTATACATATAATAGTCTTTTGTTTTTATACCCTGAGATTACAATAACTTCAAAGTTCCTTCTTTGAATTAGAAGAAAAGTGTGAGGGAGCTCATCTGTGATGTCAGGAAAGCTTTGCAGCATTGGAATCAAATGTATAAACAATTTGCTACAGGCAACCTGACTTGCCAAGTCATAAATTAAAATTATTTATATATATATATATGTATATATATATATACACATATATAAAATCACTTCTTTCATTTCCTGAAAGTCTTAAGGATCCATTGGTTCAACTGTTTCTTGTTTGACCTTTACAGGTAACAGAGGTAGTGGGTGACTGTGAGGCAACTTCATAAGGGACGGGTCTGATGACTCGTAAAAGTTACATCCTGAGGAGATTAGTCCATTTCCCATGTTCCTTTGCAAAGACATTTTCAGGTTGGCTCCTTCCATCTCTCTTCTGAGCAAAGCCAGGATCTCTTTCTCCACCACAGAGGTCATGTCAGTACCATCCTCCGTATCTTCTAGGCGGTCTGCATTGTCACTGATGTCAAACTTTTCTATTTCTTCATTGATTCGGGTCAGGTCCTCCATGGATAGGCCAGAAGTTGGATCTAGGGGGCAATAGCCATTTAGGTGAACCTTAAGACTACAGAGGTGGATGTAGCTCTTGTGGCACTGAGTACACTTATGTGGCCTCTCCCGGGTGTGTAGGCGCTTGTGGAGTTTCAGGTGCACAAACTGGGTGAACTTGGCTGGGCACAGTTTACACTGGTATGGTTTCTCTCCAGAGTGAAGTCTCAGGTGAGTCTTAAGATTGCTGGTGCTGCTGAATCGCTTGTGACAAACCTACATTGGAAGGCAGACAGGACATGAGACAGGTATATCAGAAAATTAAAAGCTGCAAACGGGAGGGGTTAAGGTCAAAGGCAGACTGCAACAAGGAGGGAGGTGAGAAGCAACATGAGGGTTATTAAACAAATAGGGCTGTATGGGTATAACCCACGGGGGATGGTGACTTGTTTCCTTGTCCCTCTTCCACCCACTGGACACCATGTCTGCCTGTTTGCTTGGAGATTATAGGACACAGTCCTGGCACACAGCAGCAATCATACAGCACACAGGAGCTAGCTGGACAGATTTCCAACCAGTTTAAATTTTTTTCCCCAGGAGGAATCAATTCACCTGACATTCATGAGGCTTTTCTCCAGTGTGGACCAGGTAGTGTTTCTGTAGATGGGCAAGCTGAGTAAAACCCTTATTGCAAGTTTGACATTTGAATGGTCGCTCTCCACTGTGTACTCTGAGGTGGACCTAAGAACCAAGAAAAAAATAGCTTCACTTTCAAACTAAAATCAAGATCATGTTGTTTCTTTACAATACTGTTATTTTACCAATCGTCCTGTTGGTTCTGCTCACCTAATTTTGTATCAATTTACATAGGCCTTCTCAGTCATCTCTGAAAGGGCTCATTTTCTCATTTTGTATGGTTCAATAATATTCTACTTCCTCCATGCACCATACTTTAAGCATTCCCCACTATGTGTGCATTCCCTTTTGTTTCTAGTTTGTGCTACTACAAAAAGAACTGCCACAAATACTTTTGTACAATATGAGTCCTTTTCATCTTTTATTTAATGTCTTTGGAGTTTAGGACTAGTGGCTATATGGTTGAGTCAGAGGGTATGCATAGTTTAATAACTTGTAAGACCACAAGGTCTGAGTCTGTTGGTTGGAAACTTCTGAAGATAAAAATTTCTCAAGAGACCAAATGAACTAGATTATTTTTACTATCCTTAAAAGCAACATTCATATTGTGAAATCATAATGATAACAGTAGCTCATATTTACACGATGCTATATAAATTATGAAGTCCAATCTTCACAACAATCTTATGGGTTAGGTAGTAGTACTATTACTGTCCCATTTTGAAAAATTTAAAAGGCATACAAAGGTGAAATGGACTTGACCCAAAGTAACCCAGGTATACAGAGCAGATGGCAGCACCAAAGACAAGACACTTCTGGACACATAACTCTGTTTTCACACAGTTGTAAAAAAACCACACGTGTTCATGCCTGCATGTATGGGTGCCCTCACATAAGTCAATAGTTTGATTTTTCAATACATACCTTCAGATTTGAGAGTTGCCCAAAAGTCTTGGAACAAACATTACACTCGTACTTAATCTTTCCATTCTGTTTCTTCAGTGGATATGGAAGTGTTTTATAACCAGTCATATTTCTCTTACTTTTAATGAGATTTATGGCTTCTTCACTGCTGTTGGCAGCCAATATCGCTGAGGTAGCTTTAGGTTGTAACATGTGTTCAGATGTGTCCCCAGCAGTTGGGGACCCACTTGTTGGACTACATGGCTTGTCCTTCATGCTGGTGGCTGCGCTGGTGATAGAGAAGGCACTATGGGGTGCAGGTACAAGAACATCTCTGGGGTGCTCTGGTTGCAACAATCTCCGGGATCCTTCGGAGGGCAATGAATTTGGAAGAGTAGCCGAGTTGAACATGGGATGAGGCAAGTTGCCTCCTCCACTGAGTATATTACCATAGACTGGATATAACCTTGGGAAGAGATTGAAGTTGTTGATGCCATTTATGTTGTTCACAGTACTCAGGCTATTACAGCTCATACCATATGGAGGTAAAAGTAACTTGGGATAATGAGTATTATAAGAAGGGAAAAAAGCTGGAGGAAGATGACTAGGTGGTATATAGCCAGGGTAAGACCCCAGCCCTTCTGTGCCATAGTGTGTATTCAAGTAAGGGTAAGATTCTCGATGTTCTTGAGAAATGGGAGCCAAAGGTGAAACTGTGTCTCCCAAGCTACCATGAGGACTGGAGCTTTTCAAGCTTTGGTCTGGGCTGCTTATTGCTGAAGGGCTAGGAGTGGTGGATGATGGGATGGGGGAGTGAGTGATGTAAGTAGGTCTCTCCATCCGATAGGTCAGAGAAGCTTTCAACAAGTCTTCTGCATTGGGAACTCGGATTGGGTAGATAACCCGAGGGCAAATAGGCCTTTCTGGGCTGCAGTTTTTCCTCAAGTCATCCATGTCCTTTTCTGGAGTGATGGGTGAAATGTTAGGATGGTAGAAGCTCTTTCCCTTTGAATGGCTGGAATCATTTTTCAGAATTTCTTTCACACTGTGCTCTCTCTTTGGGACACTTTTGGGGCAAAGTTCATTTTTCTCAGTGCTTTGTTGCTTTGGATTGATGTGTGTTTGAGCTGAAATAAAGAAAAACACAGTTACTTAAAGTGATATGAGAAAATGGCACACCACTGCCAAAGAATAGAGAAGTTTCCTGTTTTGAGATCTTTTTTTGTGTTCTACAGCTTGCTTGAGACAAATGAGTCAAAGAAGAGAGGGATGAGCCATAAACCATGGAAGAATGATCCCAATACTCATTCTGGGGTTTTGGTTATCCCCTCTGTAAATGGCTCCAGGCCGACCATCAAAAACTTACTATATCTCATTTCTTTCTTCTTCAAAATGGGGAAAGAAAGAATACTTACCTAC
Organism: Myrmecobius fasciatus; assembly: GCA_023553655.1. NCBI lineage: Eukaryota > Metazoa > Chordata > Mammalia > Dasyuromorphia > Myrmecobiidae > Myrmecobius > Myrmecobius fasciatus. Next base: position 106,121 of record JAJPUD010006516.1, read on the forward strand.
ATAAGAGGGTTATTGTTTGGTTTATTTTTTTCCATTGGTAAAGAACATAGAACATGAAAAGTGCTATTCAAGCAAAAGATCAAACTTGCCAGAACAGATAGCTTCTATTAAAATGGGGTGGAAAAATACCATGAGGTGTCAGAAGCTAATAAAATAGTCATACTGATGGTTCACAGTTAACATAAAGGAAATCAGCATGCACCATGAGTTAGATTGGTCAGATTAAAACTATTTTGAATAGTATCAATTATTAATTTTTACCTCAATTTTAAAAAAAATTGAATTTTTAATGTGAATTTAATTAAACTCAATTATAAATGCCTATATGTAGATGAATGAGTAAAATTAAAAAATCCAGCCAATGTTCTCCTCAAACCACTTGTTCAAAATACAAAATACAAAAACTTAACCAGATTTTACTCAGTAAAATTTGGCTCCCAAAAAGTTGTCCCCTGGAATCATAAGGAATGACAGATTAACCTTTGCCAAACCACAACAGTGCTCCACTAGCCAGTTCAATTACTTATAGTCCCAAAGAAAACATAAACAGTTCAAATGAAAACCTTTTTCCCCCCTAAGAAAGAGTATTCTCTACTAGTAAGCACAGCATTACTCAGTAAATACACTATTTAAGAACATGAACAACAAGGAAGAACTGTTAGAAAATACAAAACTCCTTTAAAGGATAACATAGACTAAATATAGATCAAAACAAAGAAAACCAAATCCATGGGATTCAGTCCCAACTTAAATCAGACCCAAAATATTAGAAATCTACATCTGGAAACCTCTCATTTAAGCTTTGGATACCTGATAACCCACTGCCAATATTGTATTGACATTTACATAGCAGGTATGATAAGGAAAGATATAAACTAGAATGTGTAAAACAAAGAAAAGAGAATGATCTTTGAGAGTAACAGGAAGATATGCTACAGTCTAATTTTCCAGAGTTTAAAAGTAGAATTTGATGACAACTGGTTGGGTATCATTTTTCATACAATCTTTTAAAAGGATAAGCTCTTAAAAAACATAACTAAAGAAACATTTGGGAAAATACCTTTTAAAATTTATCTGAGGAAAAAAAATCAAATGTCCCATGAAAATCTGGTGGGTCCAGAAATTAATGATATGGAAGACTAGAAACTTTAGTTTCCAAATCAGTACACTACAGGCCACCATGCTTAAGAAAAATTCTCTTCCAACTTAAGAATCCCTCAGAGAATGTTATCTCAGCCAGCTATTATCAGTTGCTTCTTACTGAGCAGGCAGCCCAGAATAAACAGGGAGAAGGATACTTATCAGGAAAGGTGCTGATCAGTGGGGATTGATAGAAAGCCTGTGGAAGGACAAGGGTTTCTGAAGCCACTAGACCAAAATAAATATCATCTTATCAGACCAATATCAGTCTTTCAGTGGGGCCCGGGAGGCAGGAAGTTCAAATTGTCACTTTTGTTTTTTAAAGCTAAAATGGTAGAGGAAGAGAGAGACAGCTAACCTGGAAAACTGATAGGGGAGCCTCCTTAGTGCTATGGAAAAGGAATTTAACTAAGATGAACTGGAATGCTGGGTGGGAAGAGTCTTTAGAGAAGGCTACCTCACTTCTCTCCCTCCACCCCCATTTAGTCCAGCTCTACTTAATCCCAATGAACAAAATGGAGATACAGATATAATAATCCAACATCTTCACTTGAGATTAAATTTAATCACAATATATTTTTTCACTGTTTTCAAATTCTTGTTAATTAATTTCAACACGGAGATAAGTGTATCAAGATGTAATAGTCTGTATTACTTCCTGCTTTTCATGGCACTCACTTTCCTTTTATCTTTAATTAATACTGAGTACATATCATTACTAATTTAATAAACCAAAACTAGTTTCATGACTATCAAGCAGGTGAAAGAATTATGCTTTTTTGATAACCCTTGAAAGAATATCAGATCCTAACAGTGAATTAATTTCAAATAATAAAAATCCCATGAAAAGCATAAGTGAAACATATTCCTTTGTAACGAATCATTTTCTGCTATAGCTACTCCATGGAGCACATGACAGATGCCTAATTAAACAATTTTTCCTCCTTAGCAAGAAAGGAAAAAAATGAACCCTCACAAAGAATTGTGATAGTTTAGAAATGATATGTAAAACTGGATTAAATTTTTTTAATTACCTTTGGTTTCCAAACCCCAAAGTTACTAATATTTATTATTATTAGAACTTTAGAAAACCAGACCTAGAAAAGGTTGCTTCAACTTAGGACAAGAGCCTAATTAGAATGCTCTAAGAGAGTATTTTTGAAGGGAGAATTAAAAAAAAAAAGTTGAGTACATACATAGTACATTATTCTTCAGCACCTGCTGAGTAATCAGTAGTTCTGTTATTTCTAATTCTTCCACTCAGTAACAACTTAAAATTAAAAAAAAAAAAAAGAATTAAAAAAAAAAAGATGTGTTGTTCTTAAATCTTAAATGGCTGTAGGCGGACAGAGTCATTTCAAGAGTATAATGCTCCTGAAGGCCTTCAAGGCTTAATTATGCCGATTCACATTTTCAGTCTATAATAAGAACCTCTAAGGTTAGAACCAAGAGAACCTAGAAGTTCTACAGAAGGTAAAATATAGCATGTTTTCAACTGAAACTGAAAAAGTAAATTAACATTTAGAAGTCTATAATTTGGTCATCTGTTTTCTAGATGAGTCTATGTCTCTTCTTTTGTGTGTGTGCCAAATAACTTCCCTCCCAGCAGAGAAAGAAGGGGCATAAATAAATTTACATTCTGATTCACCTTTAAAAATCATATCCTCTCTTCTAAAAAGAAAAAAATGTATCCAATAACTTAAGATTTTAAAATTTAGCTGTTACCTATCAAAGCTCTTTTTTCTATTATCACTATTAATTAAACCATCATAATCATTCACTAATATCATTCAGGCCCCCCAGTGGGAAACTGGCACAGATTTGTGTTGTGCTTTAAGTGTGGAAACTGAACACAGCTTACTAGTCAGAGGCATAATCTACTTATTAGGACTGATGAAATAGTGGAAATTTTCCTGATCAACAGTCTCAATCATCAACCACCACACCTAAGACAACTGATTTCACAAGAGGCAATAAGAACCCTTTGCTGAGGGTGACTAGTTATAATTCAAAAACTGCTAAACAAAAATCTGCCCTGAAATTTAATGGAAAGTTAAGTTACATGTGTAAATGTTATTTTCCCATTGTATAGGACTAAGAGAAAAAGGATCTACTTAAATAAAAGTCCTATCTGAGAGGCAGTAATGGCATTTCTATCAAAATGATGGATTCTGATACAGGAATCTGTAAATGCTATGTATACCTTGACAATTTTAGGATGCAAGAGAAAATAATTTTTGTTTAGAGGAAGACTCATTTGGCAAAGAGAAAAGAAAAGCAAGCAAAAGAACCAATGACTCACAAAGAGGCCTACTGGGCTATTTTTTAAAAGTCATTAGAACTTCTCTGACTTAAGCAATGGTTACAAATCTCCAGGAATCCCACTGATATTTCCATGCAAACTGTCTGAAATTTACTCACTCTTGCCCATTGAAATAAGAGGATGCTATATTGTATATGAAATACTTACAAAGGTTAAATGATTACACAATAGCAAAGAGTAAGAAATTAATTCTGGGTAATTGTTAGAAGAACAAGCAGAGCTAAATTACTCCTGAGGGGGTTCAATGTTGAGAATAGAATTATTTCTCAACATTCTATCCTAGCCTACCTGAAAAAAAGAAATAGGACCATGACAAATTGAATCTCACACAAAACCTAAATGAGTGGGATTATTCTTCCAAGTAACATGGAAATGCTTTAAGCTTTTGTATGTCAAAAATCAGCCTAGTTTTATACATTCTGAAGAATTACAATGACACATTCACCCTCATCAGAAACTATATTTCTGAAGCAGTAAATTAGTAATTCATTTCTCTTCTCCCCCCCCCTCCCACTTTGAGGCAATTGGGGTTAAATGACTTGCCCAGGGTCACACAGCTAGGGAATGTTAAGTGTCTGAGACCAGATTTGAACTCAGGTCCTCCTGGGTAATTCATTTCTAACAAGAGTCAGAATTAGCTAGTTGGTACATAGTGTCCCAAGTCCAAGAATGAGATTTCATAGGATTATTTAGTAAGATGGAATATATGCTAACTCCCCATATCAAATGAGGAAATGAGACCCAGAGAAAGGTGAAGTTACACAGAACCAAGGTCACATAGCTAGAGGGCCAAAGACAGGATTTTCATCTAGATACCATTAATTCCTCCATATGAATGGAAACCATACCGTGTTTTGTTGTTATTTCTCATTAAAAAAATAAAATTAATACTTAAATCCAAATGACTCAAAGATATGATCTATCCTTAAAATTAATTGGCTTTATCTGGTTTAGAGAGCAAAATGACAAATATTTTGCTATTTAAAAATGACAAATTTCTGTGGATTTTATCAACAACAAAAGATTAGAATTTTCTGACTTATTGTTTGTTAGACTACTTAAGAATGGTCCAAATCACATATACAAATAAGACTTTTTGTTGCTAGTAGGGACAGGAGGGAGGGTCATCAGGTCCAAGCCAGATAATTTTATCTAAATAAAAAAGTGAAAGCCTATAAACCTGACAGAGGAACTGAGAATTTGTTAGATAAAGTGATATGCAGTTACTGTTGAACAGATTAAGAGTTCAGATAATTAGATTTTACCATAAGGAAAGAAGTTAGATTCGAAATCTTCAGAACATCTACTTAGAATGGTCTTTCAGAAGACAACTAATTGCTTATTGTTTCTAGAAAAAGCCTGGAATATCTTAGAGCATTTATTCTTATGCTATCTCTTGGTGGATGCTGGTTTCATAGCAAGCAATTATTTATATAAAATGGTATAATGAGATCCATTTCTAAACAGCACAATTAGGCAACAGTAACTGATTTGTTCTATGGCTTCAAGTCTGTTCTGCTAGCCATACTTTTTTGAAGTGTTGCCAATTCTAAGTCATTTTTCTCCCTACAGCTTTATAAATTCAGATCTCAAAAAGTGATGCTTAATAAAAAAAAAAAAAAAAAAAAAAAAAAGCTCTGCCTAAATAAGCAAATGGAACTTGAAAAGAAGAGAAGGAAAGAAAAAGAAAGCAATTCCCCTTTTTCTGGTCCAAACTCCCTACCCTTGCACAGCAGTTGATACAGCCATATAATTAACCATCGTATTATCAGATTGTACAGACAGAAGAGACATTACTAGCATTCTTTTTTTGGTGTGTTTTTAAATTTATAATTGTAATCCACTTACTGAGATTCATCTTCATCAGCTCTCCGGAGGAAGGATAGTGGAGTCTTTCTGCAAAGTCCCGACAATACCACACAAGAAGTTCCTGGTTGGCAGGGATTGGCTTAATAGTGTAGAAATAGATGTTCATTCCATTCTGACACGCAGCCAAATTCTGTTCCTGAACGGAGTGAGCAGGGTTCACATAACGCATCCAATTGCTTTTTTCCTCATTAAAGCCATCGATGAAGTGGTGAAGTTCCCCATTAGAATAGATCTGGAGGAAAACAGAAGACAGGACCATTGAAAAGAAAAATTCCTGAAATGGCAGGCTTATTTTTATTCTTCCTTCTTTCAGCACAACACAAGAATGGAGACGGAGGTAGAGAAAATGTGTGCTTTCCCTTCTCTTTCTAGTTACAAAGTTTAAAATCAGGGCATTCTAGATTTAGCAGAAATATGGGAGTTACCAGTGAGAAGTGGCATTTCTCTCTTTACCTTTTTCATTTTGTTCAATTTGTAATGCTGAGGGGGAAAAAAACTGAAAAAACAGTTTCATGTAAGGAAAAGGCTGGGCTGCTTCTGACTCTGAAAAGACTTCAGAGCACTCTTAAGTGTTAGAATGGCAAATGAGTAATAGACTAACTCCAGTTCTGATTGTATGCTGACTTTGAGTCACCTAGGTATAAAAGCAGGCTATGTCAAACACAAGTCTCAGCTTTTTCTTTCTTTTTTCTTCAATTTTTTTTTTCACATTTTTATTTAAAATTTTGAATTGTAAACTCTATCCCTTTCTCCTGGCTCCCAATGAGATATAGGTTATATGTATGCACTTATGTAAAACATTTCCATACTAGTTATTTTTGTACAAGAAGATTTGGGGAAAAAAAATGGAAGAAAGTGAAAAATAGCATGAATTCAGACATCAATTCTTTCTCTGGAGGTAAATAGTATGTTTCACTATTAGCCCTTTGGGATAGTCTTGGATTATTGTACTGTTCAGAATAGCTAAGTTATTCACAGTTCTTCATCGAACAATATCGTTGTTACTGTATACAACATTCTCCAGGTTCTGTTCTTAGCTTTTTCTATGGGCCTCTTTTTACTTGCAGTTTCCAACCACCCCCGCCCAGAGGTTTAAACTATGCAAACATCCTCCACCCCCCCACAAGTCCTAAAGTAACACTTGCTCATATGAATACTTGGAACCTTGCCTTTTTGTGGAAACACTGGGTGGGGCAAAGGTGAACTTCACCTGCCATAACAAAGTGAAGACCTGGACAGAGGCCAAAATTTGACAGTCTACAACTGAGAAGTCACTTTTCCTCTCAATGGACATGTTAGGACCTGTACTTTTCTTTAAAACAAAAAACAAAAAAAAAAAGGGGGGGGGGGGAATAGTGGGGGAGGAAGGGAGGAAAGAAGAAAGGAAGTCGTACTACTTTTATAAGGGGTAATATAAAATTAACATATACTTCTGCCTATCATCTGGAGAAGAAAACTGCAGTTATTGATGGAAAAGTAAGATGAAAAAATTAAAAGCTTTTTCCAGAGTCAGGCAGGGTAGTTAATAAATATATTGTGAATAGAATAAAAAATAGGTTATGAATAATAAGAAACTCAAACCTTCTACCTAAAGCTCTCATCTTTCCATAGAACATTCCTATTAACGATACCCCATCCCTTTCCCTCATCTCACCTGATTTTCTTTGGCAACTAATACCTGATGATCTGTAGTGTGTGGTCTCCAGAAAGCCTCATCCTGTTTACAGTACAAGTGTATTCATAAGGAAAGAAGACTATTGGCTTGATTCTTACTTACACACCCTGACTGGCTAAAAAGGCTTTCTTATGTCTCTCCAACGCTATCAAAAAATAAAAAGGGAACTCTGTCCCTTTAACACAGGCAGTAAACACCAGAATCACTTTCTTTTAAGAGTAACTTCCTGTAAATTGTGAAGGGGGAAATACATGTGGCTTCATCAAAGAAGCTTGTGAGAGATTTTGCGGTGTGTTTTGTTATGAGAAAATGGAACAAGGCTGGTTGAATTCTGCTATCAAGAGGAGTCTTCAAGTTTGTTTACTCTGATGTGCAAACTTCCAGGAACATGGGGTTCCATTGCTCTGCACTCTTTGCTTTGGGCGGAAGCTGCTTTCTAAAACTAAAGGCAATGCACCTTCCAGTCAGCTTTCCCCAATTTACAGTACCCTTGTTTAAAAAGGGAGATGATGATGCCATGAAGTCACAGGCTCACACCCACAAAAATATAAAATAAAAGCAAATGCTAAAATGAATGCCTTTCCCTATCTCGTGTTTCCATATATTATCATGAAGATTAAAAATGTGCTGACTCACAGTCCGGTTACAAGAAATAATGTCACTCTGTGGTTTACTCAACTCGAACATCCCTTCTCCTCTTTGACTATGTAATTTGCATGGAACTTTTTTTTTCTTCATAGAGCAGATGTTCCTATCCCTGCCAGCAAAAGCAGGACAGTTTTTATAATATGTGGGAAGTTATCTTCGACAATTTCCTTTTCACGTGCGAGACTGATCCAAATTCTTAGTTAGAAAGAACATCTTCAGGGGACAATTGAAGCTTATTGACTAAGGGAATTTTCAGAGAGATGAAAGAACTGTAGTGCTGTTGTTGCCTTTTTCAACACAGCTTTGTACAAAAAAAAAAAAAAAAAAAAAAAAAGGCTTATACATTGGATGGTCTTAATTGAAGACTTAGTCACTCTCCAGGAAATTATACACCTCTATGGCTTGCTTTTAACTGAAGAGGGACTTACTGGCAATAAACCGAAATGAACCCACCCACTTTTTTTTCTAGGAAAAGCTGGTAGTGCGCGTGTGCGCACACATATACACCACAACACAATGTGTATATATGAGTAAAATATACTTTGAGCAATTAAATAATTTTTGGATAAAAATAGAAACACATTGCTTATATTTTGGGAAAACAAATACCATTCTTTGTTCACCGTGGAAATAAAAATTTTTAAATAGGAAACAATAATGTTAATGAGAAAAACAATAAGAAAGTATCAAGGAAAAGAAAAAAAAATCCTTAAGTGAGAAAACAGAACAGGGAATTCATAGGCTTCCTTAACACTATATACTTTGTGGTTTACATTAAAGATAAGATAAAAAAAATGAAATGAATTTTTAAAAAACAGGAACCTAACAAGTATCTTAGAGATCAGTAATGAATACTTTTTAGTCATAGTGACTTTCCTTAGAAGAATTTTAAGAAAAGATTTCCATCTGAATCATCACAGCATTCCTTCAAGAAATAGTTGTGAGTCTTTCTAAGTGTGATAAACTGAAATCACAAAACTAGTGGTAGTAGACTGAGGAAAGAAAACTGATGTATTTTTTCCAAATGATTCAGGGTATATCCAGATACATCTTTTATCTAAATATTCTAGGTCAGGCTTCAAAGTCTTCACAGATTTTATGGAAATATTCTAAGTAATATATGTGATTGCAAGAATGTATACATTCTGATAAACTATGAATTGAAACTTAGATTCTGAATTATAATATATTCATTTAAAGAACTATTCCTTTCCTTCCCTTTCTTCCCATTTGTCAAGCCTTCCAAATGAAAAAGTTTTGTTTTCAAGATTATATAATTCATTGATTTCAGTTTATCCAATATATTAAAGTTTTATTAAGAATTCAAGCATATTTGAAGAGGAAAGACTTAATGACTCATTACTCCTTCCTTGCAGAGAAATGCAAATGAATTTATTCTGGAAGCATGTAGCAAAACTGTTTCATTCTATCAGGAAGCTCTTATGAGTTGCAAAAATTAAAGTCAAGTATAGTCCATGTTATCTCCTTTTCCTCCACCTACAGGCTTCCCCCCCTTTCTTCCTCCCCCCAGAAGAGAGAGACATTTACTCAGCTACTTTAACATACACTTAGAATTCTTATTCTGGGCACCCATGAAAGAATCAAGTTTCATTTGTAGATGGGCAAGTGCACAGAAGCCCCAGGCAGACACAGGTACACAGACATAAGAGCTAGCATTTTTAGTTTTGCTTTTGACTATTACATTAACACAGAATTTTAATTTTTTCTTACCCGCCAAAAATACTGTCTGTTGGCATTTTTGGGAACTGTATCATTGGTATAGATTTCACCTATCAAGGGTCCAAACCGTGTTCCTTTTGGTATGTATTCTTTGCTTATTACTCCAATAACCTAAAAGAGAAAGAATACACGACAATTTATGACCTACATTTCAAAATAGTAGTCCTTTTTTAACTAAATTGGTTTTTCATAAAAGGAAAGCACAATAAGGGAAAACAAAACAAAAAATAACCAACAACCTCCTAACAGGACAGAAACAAACAAGTAGAGAATAATACCAAACTCTCTAATCATTTGAATAAAATTGTATTTCCAAAAACTCCATTTTAAAATTATTTTCACTTGTTGAATTAGGGGCCTGTGTTTAGTTTGAGAGTGACAAGAGTCAAAGTCAGACAGAAAAGAAACTAGTTCTTTTTTAGAATAAGAACTATATAATTTTAAAATAGATTTTAATTTTTTTTGTAGTGGACTTTTTTGACTACCTGGTGAGACCTTATGAACACCTCAGAATGTTGTTTTTAAATGCACAAAATAAAATATATAGAATGGCAAAAGGAAACCAATTATTTGAAATTCAGTTATATATAAATATGTTCAGAGACCCCAAGTTTAGACCCCCTATAGTCAAGATTACAGAGAAACAGAATAAGACCATTCCAGCCTGATGTTTCTCTTCAATCTCCTTACTCATTAAAACATTAACATCAATGTCATTTTTGAGGAATGACATATTTAGCTTTGGGAAAACAAGATCTTGTTCCTCAAAGGGCTGAAAAAAAAAATCACAAATTTATTATATAATATGCTACTAATTCCTGATGGAAGTACATCATAGTTTCCTGTTCCCTGACAAGAGAAATACCTTCCAAATAATTGTTTTTCTCTAAATGTGAAGTAGAACAGCCAGTCTCTTCTCTCTATAGAAGTGGCAGGAGTCCTCATTAGCAATTCTCTTATGGATCTGGCAGGGAGACTCCGTGCCCTCTACCCCTCCCCCACCCAAAATCCTGAGATAAGGAAATGACTGAAAATCTACTATAGCCCATATTTTTAAAAGGCTTTGGTAAAGAAACACATTACGCCAGTTCCTCCTTGATGGTAAATTTCTTTTGAGTAGGGTAGAATCACCAACCACAAATCAGGAAGCAATTCATCACTATTCAAAAGAACTCATCTGTGAGTAGTCACTTACAACATTCTGCTGAGTTACCGGTATTTTTCACACACCCCCCCCCACCCCACTGCTTCACTCCCCCTCACTCCCAACTTTGATTTTCTTCTCTTTTAGAGTGACCAGTAGAATTGACTAAATTCTTAACTCAGATTGACACAGAGAAAAAAAAATGTAAGAATTGTTTTTAATTTTCTTTTTTATAAAGCTTCTTTGTTGCCTTAAAGTAAATGCTTCTGTTTGGGCCTCTGAACTAGCTACTTCCTTCATGTCTTCTGCTAGTTAAATGACACTGAAAAGAACAAAACTAGTCAAAAGTTCTTACAGGTAGTTTGTGAAGATTGGTAAATTTTTGACTATAGTTACAATCACTTCATGAAATTTCTAGCAATACATGAAGCCCTCCTTCAAATGAAAAGGGACCTAAAACTTCTATGGAATCATACAGTTAAGCCACAAAGCAGACCAACAAACTTTTGGCAGATTCTGAGTTTTGGTGCCTGCTTAGGTCCAGTTCATATCAGCAAGTGATCAAGAGCACAATAGTTGACATAAAAGCCAGGGAAGCATTTAAAGGCATCTGCATACATAGACTTGGAGGGGGGGGGAGTAGGGACAGAAAAGTTCCTACACTTAACACAAGCTGAAACAAGGTTGTTGGGGCCAGTTTTATTTTGGGCACTTTTCTGCATTTCTAGCTGAGCTGAAAAAGACAGATGTTCATTTCATCCTCCTCTGCTCTCATTTACACCTACCTGACCTTTCAATAAAGGCTCATTATGATTGGTAATCAGAACAGCCTAACTGCTAGTAAGATATCAGTAAAGTTTTGGGCACTCTAGCCTCAAGTTTCCCCAACTGTTAAATAAGAAAGCTGGACTGGTATTCTCTCAAGTATCTCAAGGGCCCTGTCATTCTATGATTTTTGTCTCTGTATACCTAGTGAAATTCTCACTACTATCTAGAGCATCCTAAAACAGTCAGCTCGAAACATTCATGTTGGCTTCTTAGGATGTAGCAAATTTTCTGACACTTACATTTGACTGATTATAGCACAGCATTAAAAAGCCCAAACAGGAACAGCAAATAATGCCATTTGCTGGTCAGCCAATAATTAACAGCTGATTTTTCAACATGTCCATGTTAAAGTAGTAATTTTAAGAGAGGCACTCAACTGGTTCACCAACTTTTGTGTCTGTTGGAGACTATAATTTTAAATAGTCTTGAGACAGTGCATGATTACCAACAAGCAACATTACATTGAGGTCATTGCTTTTCCACCTAGTGGCCATTCTCTGTCTACCAGATTGAGGTACTTGCTTTTCAGCATTAAAAGTCATCTTGTATCAGTTGAATTCATGCTGTATCATGAAAATACCAGATAGTTTTCCAATGGCCAAATACAAGATGACAGGCTAGAACCTAGTTTCCATAAGCATTATTGCCTTTTTTTAATTGGGAAGAAAGTGTCAATAAAAAAAATTACTTAGTAGCAGAAATGTACTAAATATTGGACAAAAAGAGGTATGAAATCTAATTTCTACCCTCCAGGTGTTGACAATATAGTTGAGATAGAGCATAGATATATAAAAAATAGTTTGGCTCGAGAGCCTATGAAGCCTACCTAAAAGATCTTAAAACTATTAGGGAAAATACATTTTATTACCGTGTGGTTAGAATCATTGTCTTTTTTTGAAATTTATATATTCCTGAGGTGTAAGTGTTCCATACAGTGGAGTTAAAGAGACTGGAAGGGACAATTTAAATTATGGTATTGTACAACATTATTAAATGGCATATTGAGAACACACTGCACCGCACTTATAGCTTCACAAAAGCCTGTTTATAAGATACAGTGCTGGGACTTATCTATCCATATAGATGTACTCATATAATAACATGAAGCTAATTAATTTTATTATCAGTTAGAAAGCTAAACCAATTCTTTTTTCAAACAGGCAGGAAGTAATGATTACATTTAGAATTAACATTATGATGTAATGTCAGATGGATTCCTTTATCCAGCATGAAGGTAACAATTTTAAAACAAAAGCATGTTCAAAATATTTTCCCAATAATAGCAGATTAATCAATCAACCAATATTCATTAAGGAGCTACTTTGTTTTAATCTAAAAATTAGGGACACAAACAAAAATGAAACAATCCAGTCAAATCACAATCACAGAGGTATCACCTATAAGGTAATAGAACTCAATGTTTATAAAATCTGATGTTATTAATTTGGCACTTTGTAAAATAAACACTGGATTTCTAAATAGAAAACTTGAGACAATGAAATAAGATAATTTTCTGTATCTATAATAATTTGATATTTCCAACTGGTTTGAAAATGGGCACTGTTCAACACTGCCTTCACTGTCCCAGAACTAGCAATGGTCATACAAGGACAATGTCTCTCGGATGAATTCCCATGTGCTAAAAAGGCCACTTTAGACTGGTGCTCACCTAACCCAGAAAAGAAACATGATTGGAACTGACCAGGGTCCTAATGAATTACTGCTGGGACAAGGCTGCTGCATGCCTTCTATAAACGTATCAGTGAGAAGACAAAAAGCTTCAACACTTTCATGGTTCATCTGTCCCTACAGAAGCCCGTCTACAGGATGCTTTATGAGTAGCACCGATCTTCCTATCATTTTGGAAGATCCGTCTCTGTCAATGGATTGGGGTCACAGAGCACATCCTGACACCCAAGGCTTCTAGACAAAAAACAGGACTCAGCCTCTTATTTTACAAAAATAAAAACGAATAAAAAACTTCAGAGAGGTTGAGCTAGAGGGGGTATTTATTGCATATCTATTAAGCATTAGGGAAAGAAAAGGAGTCCCCAAAAAGCAGATTTCTCCCCTTAGGGGCTATGTAGATTTTTTTTAAAGCACAGTTTTATTTAGGACATTATGTCTTCTAAAGTACTTTACATACATTTATCCCACAACATACAAATCCTCACAACAATGGTATTTTTAAAGCAGGGGTATTATATAGGTACATTCATGATGTGGTCAAACTCACCCTAAATCATTAAGATCACAAATTACTAGTTCCCTCTCATCCCCCTCCTCCCCATAAAACTGATTCAGTCTATTAAAATTCTGTTTTGGACCTAAGACTATTTGCACACTGTGATGATTGGGACTCTACGGAGGAATCAAGACCTAAAGTCTGTAATTCATCTGATTTTTTTTTAAGGGGTGGAGTGAAAGGAAATGTTTTCAGATGGTTTCCTCCTTAATTATCTTGGTATTAAAGGAAACAGTAGCAAGCCTCACTGTATCATCTCCAAAATAAAAGACCATCCCCAAGAACATAGGATTGCATGTTGTGATGAGATACTTTTTTCAGATGGCTTAAGTTAATAATGGACTTCAACTAAAATAGACATATAGCAGACTGATTTTTATCACGGTATTGCTTTTAGGACTTTTCAGAACAGGAGCTTCCCCATTTGAGTGAGAAGCACATTCAGAATTTAAGTTTTTTAAATACATAAAATGCCAAAGCTAACATTTTCTTAAATGCTCAAAAACAGTGTTTAAAGGGGATAAGTCAAGTTTCCCCAAAAAGGACAAAGTAAATATTTTACTAACATAGATTAATATACATTTTAAATGAAACTTAAAAAATAATCCTTAGCTATGGAAATAAGAAACAATAATAGGATCTTTAAAATGCACTACAGGCCTAAATAAAACTTAGAAGCACCAAGAGGCAAGTGCAGAAACTTTTTAAAATAAAAAAAAGGAGCTGATACATATGTAAATTCATAATGAAAAAAAGTCATGGAAAAGAAAAAAATTCTAGGATGTCAGCAGAATAAAAAATAACATGTAATTTGACATGTACCATTTAAACAAAAACATTTAAAGAACTATATAAATCAGATTAAAACTACATGCAAATAAGTTTTCTAAAAATTCCTATGGGATATATGACTAAGAAGAAATTGATTCATGACAGCCTGCACATTTTCTTAATTATGAATGTTTGTTCTTAAACCTGTTGAATGCCCTCCATTTTTTGAAACATTGTTCTTTTAACAAAGAATATCATTCTAGTACAAATCCTGGAGTTGGAGTCTAAATAAGTATGCACATGAAATTTGTATCCTGATTGATTCAACCAGGACCCTCAAAATGGCTTGTTTTTGTTAAGTTTGATTTAGAAGAGGAAAAGGTAAACAATAGATGCCTAGGTGGGCTCCCTTCTCATGTAACCACCTTTGTGGGGAATTAAGATCTTTCCTAAATCAATAAGGTGTTGGATTGTATGGAAGAGCATGTAAATAAATAAAATCATGGGGAGACCTTAAAATGGCAATCATGTTCTAATGCAAAGAATACTGGTCAGTGTTAGGAGATCTGAGTTTTAGTCCAGGCTGGACCAATAATTAGCAGTGTTTAGCCTTGGGCAAACCACTTGACTCCAAACCTCAGTTTCATCTTTTGTAAAAAGAAGGTGAAGGGCTGGATGGTTTCCATGGTACCAAATTCTAAAAAGCTACGATTCTAACAATGAGGCAGAATGTTATAAATTCTGATAGTGGAACATAGGGCACAAACCTATATAGCCTATTTACAAGGAGAGGGAGAAGTACCTCTCTAGAATACTAGAGTAAGGGATCAAGATCAAAGTTTCTTTTAGTTGCTTTTTGAATAAAATGGGGAACTCTGGAGAACAAAAGAAGGGAGGAGGGCTTACTCCCCAATCTCCTTCAGGAGATTTCAAATTGTATACTGGGGGTGGGGGGGCAGGGGAAATATATCTCTTAAAACCAGGACAACTAACAATTCACAAAACAGGTCAAGTTATCCTTTGTCAAAGAATTATGACAAATTTTAACTCAAAATGTTCTACTTAGAAAGATGTTTCTATTTAATAAAATGCATAGGATATGGTGGATTCAGGGTATCTCCAGCAATTTAGTATGAGGCAGGGTTTATTATATTTTTAAAAAAAGGGCATCATACCATTTGAAGTACTTAACAAAATGTGGATGTAGAATTCCCCCCCTTCAATTCCCCAACAATTCTACCTCTAGTTTTAATAAGAAAGAGGCAGTATATGGCTAATGCTGAATTTGGAGGCCAGTACTAAAGACATGAATTTAAATCCTATGTTAGATATTTACTAGCTAGATAACTCTTGGCGAGTCATTTAACTCCTATTTCCTCATTTAGACTCTTACTCTAAGCTCCCCTTTCTCTCTGAATTTAGAAATACAGTGAATATGTTATTTTCTTTTAGACAACTTTGTCTTTTAACTCACAAAAAATTTCAGCTTTGGAACACGAAATCAGGAGAGACAAAGTTTCCCAAAAAGATAGCCAGGTCCTTTAAATGTTACTCTTAAGAGTAAGAGAAAGTGATTTTACATGGCTATAATAAATATTCCCAGGAACAAACACTGTATTCATAAAGCAAACAAGTCCTTTCTCACTGCTCTCTTAAGACACAGTAATATAAATTACATGGGGGCGGGGGGGGGGAGAGATAAAAGGGGGAAGGATAAGGAGATGAGCAGAAGGGTTAATATATATCTGAGTACAGTAGCAGCACAGGTTAAAAAAAGGAGGGGAGGGAGGCACAGCCCTAAATTCCATAAATAAATAAATTAGGTTGCTCTTCAGATCACCTAGCTGAACATCACACCTAGCTTATAACAGTTACACAAACATCAAACACAAATCAAACTGTCCTTTCAGGGGACAGAGGCAGCCCTTTGGAAATAAAAACAAAGGGCAGCCCCACTTCAGACACTGGAGGAGGGGGGGGGGGGGGAAGAGGCGTTTGCAAGTCTAGCAGGGAGCAAAGGAACTCCAGCAGATAAATAGTGGTTAACTCTTAAGTCATCCTGACAAAGGACACTTTGCTCAGTTTATATACCATCCCTCCTGTTCATAAATACGTCAATGTTTCAGGAATAATTTTAGAAACACAAGCTAATAAACCTAGCTCATTAAAAAAGAATAAAGCACTTTAATAACTGAAGAGAGACAAAAGAAAAGATTAAGAGTGTTTTCCAAGGAAACTTGACTTTTCTTTCCCTCCCCAGAGCTATTATACAACCAAGGCAATTTAATCCAGTGACCAGAGGCAATGGATACATAGGCTGCAGACAAGCAGTTTAAAACCTGGCTGAGGGGTCTATCTTCCCTGCTCTCCCCACCCCACACACACCCTCCCATGCTGGGCATATACCTATTCTAGGCACATTACAGCCTGCCAGAAGATTTTAACTGCTTGCTAATTGGTGTGATGGGGGGTGGGGGAGGGAAGAGAAGCAGAAAGAAACTGTTTCAAGGAGAATGCAACGAAATGGATATATTATTTACAGGTACTTACAAAGGAGTCTCCCAAGACTTATGGGGCCTCAATAGCAGTGTATGGGAGATTTGGCTGTCAGGTGCCAATCTTCTTCAGCAAAAAAGCAGAGGCTTACCTCTTTGCAGTTCGTTGCATATTTGAAAACCAGATTCCTTGGCAAAGATGCCTCCGCCTGAATGGCAGCTCCTCCATCAGCACTAGAGTCCCAAGGATGGTCATTCACAATGTATGTACACTTCTCTTCAAAATCTGCCTCTGTCCACAGAGTCATGTCAGCATCTTCCATGTCCATTTTCATGGTTCCCTCTGCCCTTTCTACCAAGGTCGGAAAATTTACGGTGTCGGAGCTACACTGGGTGGCAGCCTGGAAAAGAAGGAAAAAGCCTTTAATCCCCATTGTCCTGCAGTTTCTGTGGTTTCCTCTGAGACACTGTGACTAATACAGTAGTCTGTGGCACTTGAAAAGCCTATGCAGAAAAGCTGGTACAGTTGAGTAATAGCCAAAAAAGAGCAGTATAACCGAGATTTCCCGGGCTGAATGGAGCAAGATTTTCAAATGCTAGGGTTAGTTAAAAAAAAACAAAAAACAAAAAAAAATGAGGCAGACTCGCTAGGGGAAAAAAAAATCAAAACAAATCAGCTCAGAGATCCATTTCTGCCTTTACCTCTCAAAAGCAAGGAACCCACTTTCTGGGTTTCCAATCTCGTATCCAAGAAAACCTGGGGTCATGGCCACCAGACCACTCAGTGCTTGTGGAAAAGCTGCCTCAGAGAAAAAAAAAAGTGTCATAAACAAGGAGAGGAAGAGGAAGGAGCTGCTGTCTGCGTCTGAATGAAGCTAAAAATGGAAAGCGCGTGTTGCAGGAGCGGAACCCAGCCTGCCTTTTCCAAATGGGGAAGACTGAACTTTCCCACCAGCTTCCAAAGCACAAACAACTTTCAAAACAACCTGCCCCCCCATTTTCCTCCCCCTTCTGCTTTGCTTTCTTTCATCCTCTAGCAAGGAAAAGAGCAAAAGGCTGCATCTTGGCCAGCATCCTGGTAAAGCTGGTCACAAATCATTGGAGTGCACTCATTTGGACCAAAGCAGAAGAAAAAATAGGGTTTCTGTGACTTGTTAGCATCTCACGCCATCATGAAAAGGCACAACAAAAATACAAAACTGTTTAGTAGTAAGCTATCCCTGGAGAAAATTCCTTTCAACCACCTGGGTTTCTGTTGAAAATTTTGACCATTCCATTTTCAGAAATCACAAGTATTTCAATTTACTATAATGAAAGTTATAGTAAATAGAAAAGTGAGAGAGCAAGTTCTTCCTCAACTAGTAATGGGCTACTTTCCCCAAACCTGTCTTATCCTCTAAATTAGTAATAACACTTGCCTTCCAAATGAGAGATCAGTAGTTTTCTCTATTTCCTCTCCCCCCAAAAAAAGTTATCCTCTCTCAGAATATTATACAAAAACTAGATGACAAAGAAAAAGTGTTTCAGTCTTCAAACCTAGTAATTTTAATCAAGAATCTCTGTACAAGAAAGGAGAATACTAACTTGATTTTCAAAATTAAGATAATGTCTCATGGAAGATGTTAAAAGCAGACTTTATCTTCTTTCATTTAGCTATAACTGATGGAGGTGGGGGGGAGGAAGCTGGAGCATCCAACTGAAGAACCTGGGACATATGTCTTACACTGTTCAAAATTTAAACAGACCTGTCTATGGGTGGCTCCAGCATGTACAGTCATGATGCAAAATAAATAATAACTAGTAATAAAGGTTTTAAAATTAAGCCACCACCGAATATTTGCTCTTCTTTGATCTTATTGGGGGGAAAGAGAAGAACTGCTACTGAAACTTCAATGAATTGACAATTGCACTCAGAATTGAAAGAGTTAATGATTCATAAGGAGCAGAGAAAAGGTCTTATAATAAACATGTTTGAAGTCCTGAGCGCACCTAAGCAAAAAATATTACTTGCTTGCAACTGCTACATTGGTTAAGCAGAGAGAGAAAAAAAGTTTAAACAATTCAAAGGCAAAGAAACAGAATCAAAAATGTCTTACCAAGGTCGTATCCACAAGTTTTTCCAAACAAAAATCCAACATCTAAGGTAAGTCACACTCATTTCTACACAGTAAACATTTCTTCGTACTTCCAATTGCCGGCTTAGAGCAAAAACTGACTCACACATCCAGGGTTAACTCCTTTTTCTACGGTCTCTCCGGTCCCCCCCACCCCCCCGCAAGCGTCTTTCTCTCTTCTCTTTCTCTCCGTGTCTGTCAGACAGGTGCTGTGGTACTTAGTGCTTTTGCCTCGCCGAAACACTGGAGGGCTGAGTGTTACAGCACTTTGTCTGCTTAACCAGACTGAGCATTTACTCAATAAGCTAAGGGGGTGGAGCTACCTGTATAAATTCAGTCAAAAGCCAATCCGAACGAGCCCGAAAAGAGGGATTCCCCCCCCCCTTCCAAATAGTTCAGGCTTTATAGGTTTTCCTCTTATTACATGTGAAGTTCACCATTCACTTGGAACTTTCTTACTTCCCCTTGAAACACACTTAACCTCAAAGTGAAAGAGTTGACATTATCTGCTTTGTGCAACAAATTCATTAACTATTCCCTTCTTACAGCTGAGGCTTAAAGTATCATAAACACATCTCTCATTTAAAAAAAAAAGTCTTAGTTAAAACTTCTGTTGTTTTGATAAGAAAAGTCCTAGTTAGGGAATGCGAACTTTACTTTGGGCACGCCGAGTTGGGGGAGATAGGGGTGGGCGGGAGTCCCTGGGGGGAGGGAAATGGGTGTCTAATATTTTAGTATATAATGCCATACAATTCAGAGACCCAGGTTTCGAGTAATTTCCTGTGAAGCGTGTATTTCCTGTGAAGCATCTTAAGGTTTGTATTTATCCATATAAGCTTCCAAAGAAGTAGGTAATTAAATGATTTTATATTCGGCATAACTTTCCCTCTTTAAAAATCTTTTGGGAATATTGAAGTAGTAAGAAATCAGTCTTTCCACAAAGAAAACTCTTTGCTTTCCCCTCTTTTCACAGGTCCAAACTACCAGTCTAAAGTTCAATTTCCAAAGAAAATATAAAACATCCATAATTTCACCATTAGAGAGTATAATGGATTGATCCTTCTTAGAGTGTATTACAAATGACAGAAGTATTGGAACAGTAATTAGTGGGTTCTGAGTTCTTGTCAGTCTTTTCCTCCTGTTCAAGTCAGCCTGGCTGAAGGAAGGACATCCTGTGATGATGGCATACAATGTCCTGTTTGTTTATTATTAAGAGCAAGGACCTAGCATTCCTGCTCCTCATTACAAAACAAACCAGATGCTTTACTTCCTTCAATGGACCTATTCCCCCAGCAAGGAATCCTCCAATTCAGAGAAACAATGATGCATAAGATCCATTAATAGACAGCCACTCTGTTGCAAACACTCTTTAGATGCACGAAAGTCCAGTCTCCGATTTTTCCTGCTGGCTTCAGATATTCAGATTTATTTATCATCCCTTCCTTCTGCCTCAGGATGCAGTGTCTTTTCTAACATTTTAAACACACATGTGTGTACACACCCACCCACACGTACACACACACACACCCAGTCCCAACCTACTGATACCAGCTTAGTCATACAATGAAGTGGACATTTGAGTATTTGTTTACAGGAAGATCAAAACAAATTAAAGGGGGAAAAAAAAAAACCAGCCCGCAATCACAATTGTGCCTATATATCATTTCCTTCTCTAAAAAAGAAAGACAAAACTTTTCTGTGGTTCTCTTAGTTAAAAAGTGAAGAAGGCTTACTTCATCTGAGAATGGCATCTGTGTCTAAAGGTCTTGGACAGGCTATAATCAACACCCACCAGGGGATATTAGCAGAGCTGAAAGCTGCCCTCGGCGCCCTGGTTTATCTGCTATAGCATGAAATACCACAGGGGACGCTGGCTCCTTAGAAGAATCAGGGCTCTCCTTTGGGAGATGTGGTAGGGGTGTCAAACTGAATGAGCACTTCCTAAAAGAGATCTCAGAAAGCTCTGAAGATGATAATTAGACCAGAGAAATCCAGCCTCCTTGGGAGGGTTAATTAACTGATGCTGAGTCAGAGCCACATTGGACAGAAAAACAATGTAGTCATAGTGGAGGCAGGCCTTCTATTAAAATACAGTCTCACTTTGAGATGCAGATGTTAGGAGAACTTTTTCACTTCCCTCTTTGGATCAAATCTGTTCTTAGGTCACACATGGCATTTGAGAGCTATTTAAGCCCATCTGATACAGTAAGAGAATAGGAAAATGGGGTGTGTGTGTGTGTGTGTGTGTGTTTTAAAACATTTGGAGGATGGTGGGAGGGATTGGCTGTTTTAAGGCAAATATTTACTTCAATGACTGGAGGATGCCAGTGATTCAACTCACTGTTAATTAATATCAGCCTGCACTCACCTTCAGAGGCGGTGAAAAGGGCTTGAGTCTAGGGAGGACGCACACTTCAAATACCTTTGTAGGGCTTAGTCAGGCAACCCTGAAATTAATTCCAGCTGTTTTGGCTAAGCTGGATAGGGCCACAAGTAGAACTGTAGCCCTTAAGGGGCAGAAATGATAGAGCATGGGAGTACTGGCATATGGGGACTCTCTCTAGGGTTATACCAACCCAACTTAGCCATCCTTCTTTGCCTATTATAGCAGCAAAGGAGTACTGATTTATCACTGGAGGCTTTTTTAGAAAAGAATCCAACTACCTCATTTTACAGAGGCTGGGATGGGGTAGAAGTGACTTGCCTAAGACCACATGACTAGTAAGCAGCAGAAATGGGATTATGAACTCAAGACTTTTGATTCCAAATTTTTAATGATCTTTAAAGAAGATTGACAAAGCTAGAATCAGATTCCTTCAATATCTTCAAATAGTCCATTAAAACAACAAGAACAACAACAACAACAC
>JAJPUD010006517.1:0-52861 GCA_023553655.1 Myrmecobius fasciatus
CTTTTTGTAGTGGCAAGAAACTGGAAATTGAAAAGACGCCCATCAATTGGAGAATGGCTGAATAAATTATGGTATATGAATGTTATGGAATATTATTGTTCTGTAAGAAATGACCAACAGGAGGATTTCAGAGAGGCCTGGAGAGACTTGCATGAAATGATGCTGAGTGAAATCAGCAGAACCAGGAGAACATTATACACAGCAATAAGACTATATGATGATCAATTTTGATGGACATGGTTCTCTTCAACAATGATGTGATTCAAACCAGTTGTGCTGCGATGAAGATAGTCATATACATCCAGAGAGAGGCCTGTGGGAACTGAGCGTGAACCACAACACAGCATTTTAACGCTTTCTGTGAATATTTCCATGCATTTTGTTTTCCTTCTTAGGTTGTTTTTTTCTTCTTCTCTTTCTAGATCTGATGTCTCTTGTGCAGTAAGATAACTGCATAGATATGTATACATGTATTGTATTTGTCATATAATTTATCCTATCTAACATGTATTAGATTACCTGTCATCTAGGGGTGGGGGGTGGGGGGAAGGAAAGGAAAAGCTTGGGAAAAAAAGTTTTTTTGCAAAGGTCAATGTTGAAAGGTCACTCATATGTTTTGTAAATAAAAAGCTTTATTTAAAAAAAAAGAGGGAAAGGGATCCACATGTGCAAAAATGTTTGTGGCGGCTCTTTTTGTAAAAACTTCCAAGAATATTATAGCCAAATTTCAGAAATGCCAGGTCAAGGAGAAAAATTTCAAGCATCCAGAAAGAAACAATTCAAGCATCATAGAGTCACAGTCAGGATAATAAAAGATTTAACAGTTTCTACATTAAAAGATTGGAG
This sequence comes from Myrmecobius fasciatus, assembly GCA_023553655.1. Classification (NCBI taxonomy): domain Eukaryota; kingdom Metazoa; phylum Chordata; class Mammalia; order Dasyuromorphia; family Myrmecobiidae; genus Myrmecobius; species Myrmecobius fasciatus. The sequence continues at coordinate 847 of JAJPUD010006517.1, forward strand.
GACTTCAGGTATGATATTCCAGAAGGCAAAGGATTTGGAATTAGAACCAAGGATCACCTACCCAGAAAAACTGAGTATAATCTTTCAGGGGGAAAAATGGATATTCAATGAAATAAAGGAAAAGACCAACTGAACAGAAAATTTGACTTTCAAATACAAGACTCAAGAGAAACATGAAAAGGTAAACAAGAAAGGGAAATTATAAGGGATTTAATAATATTTAACTGTTTATCTTCCTACCTGGGTGGAAAGAACTTTCTCATTATTAGGGCTGTTAGAAGTATATATAGATAGAGGATACAAGGGTGAGCTAAATATGAAGGGATGATAATTAAAAAAATTTAAGGTGTAAGATAGGTATGTACTGGAAGAAGGGGAAAGGGAAAGGTAAAATGGAGTAAATCCTCAAATAAAGGAGACAAGAAAAAAACCTATACAATGGATGGGGGACTTAAGGGGGAATGAATGAACTTCCTCTTATCAGAAGTGGCTCATTTGGGTATAGAAATCTATCTCACCCTATAGGAAATAGTAGAGGAAGGGGATAAAACAAGAGGGGCAATAATAAAAGGGAGGCAGATTGGGGGAGGGTCAGAAGCAAAATACTTTTGAGAATGGGCAAAGTGAAAGGAGAAAAAGAAGGAATAATTGGTGGGGAATAAGATGGAGGAAAATAGAAATAATAACTGTGAAAAAATTGTAAAGTAAGTTTTTCTGTTTTCAAATATATAGAGAACTGAGTAAAATTTATAAAAATGAGAGCTTTTCTTCAACTGATAAATGACAAAATGATATGAACAGTTTTCAGATAAAATAATCAAAGCTATCTATAATCATTTGAAAAAAATCTGTAACTCAGTCTTGATTGATATAATATAAATTAAAACAATTCTGAGATACTATATCATATCTTTTGAGTAAGCTAATAGGAAAGAAAAAGAAAATAACAAATGATGGAAGAAATGTGGGAAAAAAGGATATTAATGTGTTGTTGATGGAGTTGTGAACTAATTCTCTGTAGAGTAATTTGGAACTCTCCCCAAAGGGCTATAAAACCATACATATACTTTGACATAACAATATCATTACTAGGCCACAGTGAGAATCACACAAGGTTTAGCAATTTCCATGTTAAAAGAGTGGAGGGCATGGAAAATTATAATCCAGAAGTAAAGGAGTAAGGATCACAACCAAGAATAATCTACCCAAACAGAATATAAATGTCTGAGGGAAAATGTATATTTAATCAAATAGAGAATGTTCAAGGATTCCTGATGAAAAAACCAGAGCTGAATAGAAAATTTGATGTTCAAACATAAGACTTAAGAGAAGTATAAAAAGGTAAACATGGAAGAGACGCAATAAAATTATTTACATTCAAATATAGGAAGATGACAGTGTAACTTAAGAACTTTATTAGGGTAGTTAAAAGAAGTTTATTTAGACAGAAGGCATTAATATGAGTCTATTTTGGGGGGATAATCTCAAAAAATAATAAAGGGGTGAAAGAAATGTTGTTGGGAGAAGGGGGGAGGGAGAGTTAAATTTGGGAAATTTTTCTCACATAAAAAGGTATACAAGAAGAGGTTTTATAGTGGAGGAGAAAATCAGGCCTGGGGATGGTGAGCAATGATTAAATATCACTCTTATCTGACTTTGTTCAGAGAAGGAAGTATATATATATGTATATATAATATAATATAAATATATAATATGTATGCATATACACATGTATACACACATACATACATATACATGTTCATAAATACATAGAAATTTATCTTACCTAAAAGGGAAATGAGGGGGAAAGCATGAGGGATGGGAGAGGGAAGATGATAAAAGGCAAAGCAGATTGAGGGAGGTAATGGTCAGAAGCAAAAAAGACTTCTGAGGAGAGGCAGTATAAAAAGAGAGAGAAAAGAATAAAAATAGGATATAGGGAAGTACAGAGTTAGCAATCATAACTCTTAATGTGAATGAGATGAGCTCACCCATAAAATGGAAGTGGACAGCAGAATGGATTAGAAACATGAATCCAACAATATTTTGCTTACAAGAAACACACTTGAAACAGGAAGACACACTCACAAGAGTCAAAATAAAGGGCTGGGGCAGAATCTATTATGCTTCAACTGAAGTAGAAAAGGCAGGGGCAGCAATCATGATTTCAGACACAGAAAAAGCAAAAACAGACCAAAATAAAAGAGATAATTTAGTGATTAGGTTTAGTGACCTATTTTTTTTTTTTTTTTGCGAAACGGTACCCTAAACAATGAATATAAAAAAAAATTTAGAGCAAGTTTCTCTGATAAAGACCATGTATACACACCCATATATAAAACCAAAAGCCATTATTCACTAGTTAAATGGTCAAAGGTTGCCAACAAATAGTTCTCAAAAGAACAATCTAGAGTAGGAGTTGTTTTAGGAATATATGTTTTCTATCTGTTTGCCTCCATGGTATAGTTTTATAAGTTTGTGTCTATTCTTTTCCATGAACACTATGTACATTAGTGGGAGATATGACCCAGGCTTTTAGGTAGAATGTTATATTTTATTATTCTTGTTTTGTCTTATGTTTAATAAATATTTCTGATTAAGAGTTAGTAGTATCATCTGGACTGATTTTTAAATGGGGTTTAAGGAGCTAAAGTTGTAAGTCATAGTTGTAAGTCCAAGTTGTCTTCCCCAAAAGAGTTACCCTATACCCTGAGCATGGCCACCCTTTTTGAAAACTACCTGACTTTCCTGTATCTAAGAGTAAGACAACCCAGAAAGAAGAGAAGGGAAATTGGGTGACACAAGATGTCCATGTCATGTCCACGCTTTACCAAGTTTTGAACAAATTTGTAAGGTTATTCTAGTTGTTGAATTCATCATAAAAGAAAAAAAAGGGCCTTCAAAAATTCCATTCTAAATATTTCCTTCTTTTCAAAATAGTTTGAGATGCTAGCATTATTGCTTGCCACTGATTTTTTATTAGATAGTGCTTAACAAAGTTTGTGTTGAGTTCTTCAGCTTTTTCTTTTTCATATTTAAGTAACCCCTCAATTCCCATTGTTAATTTATACACTCTGGGCTTATTGATCTATTTATTTATTAGCATTTCTCTGAATTGATCTGTAATTTTTTTATAATTTAGAAATGCAACTATCATTGGCAAAAATAATTATGAAGTTTTTGTCTAAAATTGGTTAGAGCGAATGCCTTAGCATCCAGTGGTGCAGTATAGCCCTTCAGCATAACATTCAACATAATACTTGAATCCCCTTTCTTGCTTTCCATTCTAGCTCACTCATCTGACCTGCACTTTTTTTTTTGGCAAATCAGAATATTATCCCCAGAGAGGCAACAACAGCATGAAGTGATGATTCAACATTTCTCCCACAGGATCTTAGGTGTAACTCTCATATTGGAGAAACATACTCTTAATATTTGCCATTATAGCTCCCAAGTTACACCATTGGACTTCTCATTTAAACAAAGTCAGTCATTTTGACACCACTGAGTCTGAAACATGAAATACTTACTTAATGACAAGGTAAAAACAGGAATACTGATAACACTCAATAAAAGATAAAATCAGAAATTTACTTGATGACATTTACTTGATAGAAAAGAATAGCAGGAATAATAAGAATACAACAGTTTGCCCCCAAAACCTGGGTCATATTCTTATGTCAATGCACACAATATCAATGGGAAAGAGTGGGCAGATATAGAAATCTAGCAGGAAGGTTCCTAGGGGAACCCAAGCATCTGGGGCAATTCATAATTTTGGATGGCAGGTCTTGATATCTTTAGAGAACAATCTTAACATGCATCACCTGTGTTACCTGCTGACACAACTGTTTCTTTGTTCTCTGGTCCTCCCAGCTCTCCTGTTGGGCCAAGCCACTTTTCTGTTGCTTCTGGGTCACCAAAGCAATGACAAGTTCTTTTTGAAATACAGCTTTTGTAAGATGTTACTCTCTTTCAGTGACCAGCAGTTTCCTTTAAGTTAGGGAACTGTCAAGTTTCTCAGATTTGCTCTTGGACTTTTCTTTTCCAACTGTAAGTATTGATAGGGCCATCGAGGCTTTTCTCAGCCAGAACTTGCTTCCTGGGGAAGGAGATTCTATTTTGTTTATTCAAGCCTCGTATCACAGAAAAACAAATGTAAAGTCTGTCTTTCCTCCTCTGTCCCTCTCAAATTAGAGACAGTAGTAAAGGGCAACACAGGTATTCCTGAGAGGTTTTATAGATGATACCAGAGAGGAATTCAGCACTTTTCCAATGATCCAGTCAGCTCTCAACAAATTCAATCACCATGGCTTCCAACAAAGCAGCTGCAAAACTCACCTGTCAGCTTCTGTATTCTGTTCAGGGTAAGCAGCTCTGTCTGTCTCTGTCTCTGTCTGTCTCTTTCACTCTCCCTCCCTCCATATCTCTCCCCATTCCCCCTTTCTTTTTCTCCCTCCTCTTTCCCTCCCTCCCTCTCTCTCTTCCTCCCTTTTTCTTCCTCCCTCTCTCTTCCTCTTTTCCTCCCTCTCTTTCTCTCCTTCCCTCCTTCCCCCCTTCTCTCTCTGTCTGTCTCTCTCTGTCTCTGTCTCTGCCTCTCTGCCTCTGTCTGTCTGTCTTTCTGTCTCTCTCTCCCCACCCCCTTTTGTTTTCTGTCACTTTCACCACCTACACTTAGTTTCCTCTTTTCCTTTTCTTCTTTATTTTTCCTGGCTTCATTTTGTATTTCTAATGCTTCAAATCAGTGCTTCCTAGTAAGCATGACCCATCTCTTACTCATTCCTGGTTCCAAATAATTGCTCTTGTTGTTCCTCCTACGATAATGCTCTCTTACTTCTTGTCTATATGATGTAATGGAGAGAAAAATAACACCAAACCTTGAGTTGTAGTTGGATAGCCTAGGTTCAAACATACTTATCATTCAGATACTCAAACCTTGGAAAAGTGACTTACTCTTTTTGAGCTTGTTTCCTCTTCTCTAAAATGAAGAGATTGACAATCTTTATATCTCTTTCAGCTCTAAATCCCTTGAAATAAGAATTCCCCCCTATGGTTCCTTGGGTTTTCAGGGTGTAATATCTCAGCTGGACCACTGTCCCATTGGCAATCACAGTTCCAGGTGTGGTCAAGGGGGAGCTCTTTTCTCTCATTTTGGCCACACACACGCACACATGTTCACAGCCCTCACTTACCTACTTTCTCATTTCTCTTTTCTACAGATTCCTCCTTTGAGCTGTATGAATTTTGTTTTTCTCAAAGGGAGTCCCTTTGCCTCAATTCCCTTCTATTAGTCTTCTTCTACAGTTAATTTTAGAGACAAAAACTCAGACCCTAGATTTTTGAAACTCCTAGGCTGGGTTCACCATTCTACCTACGCTTCATATTTATGGTGGGAATAAAGAGGTTATATTCAAACCCCTAAAGCTCATAAACACACACACACACACAAACTGAAGGCAAAGAGACGTCCCAGTCTTTGCTTTCCCTAGAATAAAACTGCAGGTTCTGCTGGCTACTCAGTGCTTACATTCCTAAACACCAAGCTCAGCATACTCTGCAAACAGACAGACCACTGCAGTTGTCATGGAAATTAGAAAATGCTTTTTACTTTTGTCTCTATAGCTGTCTGGCACACATTGCTGGTACAGAGAGTGAAGACCCTAGCAGAAGCTTCCCAAGCTTGTGAAGCTGTAGGGGCTGCTCTCAATAGGTCATGGATCCATGGTGAACAGGGACAGATCATACAGATCCCAGAGATACAGTTCTTACATTTATTGTGATGGGATGGTGGTGAGCTGGGGAAGAAAAGCAAAGTGAATATGCACAAGAATGATGGATATTTGCATTTATCAGGGCATCTCTCAGTAGGATTGCGATTTCCCAGGTACATACATCTATATAACATTCATGTTACAGACATACAAATGTATAAGCAAATAATATATGCCTAACCTAGTACAGTCAGGAAGACTTTGTTTTATTCCCACATTTACTGGTTGTATGATCTTGGGCAAATCACAACCTCTTTCAGACCTATTTTCCTCATCTGTAAAATGAGGGTAATACTAGTCTTTATATCACAGGGATGTTTTGGAGGACAAATGAGATAATGCATATTTAGAACAGGAAAAGAATGATAGCAATCCGTGAATTGCCTTGTTTTATAGAGGAAGGAATTAATACCTTTAGATATGAAGTAACTTGTCCAAAATCACACTAAGTAAATGAAATGAGATTTAAATTCAGGTCTGCTGATTTTCAAACCAGGGGCTCAAAACAGTGGAATCTAGTCGCATTTTCAAGCAATGGAAATTTTGAGAAATTCTTAGTTGTAAGAAAATGGTAATGAAGTCAGAAAGATCCTGGCAAGGGAGACCGATAATTGCAATACACCAGTAGCCAAACTTTCTTTTCCTTGTAGTTTCAAGATAGATATAGGAGCAATAAATATGAATAGGAAATATGTGGAAGGAGAAAGATCCTTTTAAGTTCTATTCAAAGGGAAACAGGATGGACCTTTGTAGCCTAATCAGCTGCTTGCCCACTTCTTTTGCAAACTCTTCCACTCCCAAACTCATTTCATAATTTCTTCTACAAGATTTTCATCTTACTGTGCTTATGGGGCAATGCATTGGATTATAAAAGATTTCTGGTGTTGCATGAACAGTTCTAGAGTTCACTTCTCATACATGCATTCCAGCAAAGAGCTAAAAATGCCACCGGACAGAATAAGAATTAAGAAATTAAAAAAAAGAAAGTAGAGTGAGTACTTTCCTCAAGCTCAGAACTGTACAAAAAGACAGCTAGAAACCTATGGTCAATAGGAAAGGACTTCTACTGGAAAACTCTGCTTAGGTTCAGGAAAACAAGACAGAAGTTTGCCAGTCCAGACACTTCAGGGGACCTCAAAGCTTCCAGAAGTCTGTGGGGAGACTGGAGGACTCTAAGAAGAAGGCTCCAGGGTAACTGGAAACTTGCTTTGCTGTGATTGTGAATAGGAGCCAGCAGCAAGTAGACCAGGATCACATGCTCAATCCAGGATGCCACAGTGGTTGCAGAAGTGAGTAGAACCCTAACCAGAGATGTTCTAGAGGGTTGTTAAGATCCATCAATATGAACCTGTATAAAATTCAATCTGGTAGATTGAAATCTATCAGCAATATAAGTACACCCTAAGGAAAGTGGAGGTGAGTGGTAGGGATCCTTATAATTGAGATCAGGATCAAGAAGTATTTGATTACCACTGTCCAGAATGTAGGATAAGGTAGAATCTATCTGTGGCACAGAGTCTATATAAATAGACAGAAGAAGATACTGACCACTGTAAAGAAATATGGATTCAAAGACTCCCAAGAGTCTATCCCAGAAAAAAAATACAACAAATGTAGGCAGACCCTAAAAGAAAAATAATGAATTAGCCATAATGACTATGAGAATACAAGAAAAAAATGAAGCAAGAAATAAAAAGTTAAATAAGAGCCCTGGAAAGAGAACAGATATCTTAGAATAAATGGTAAAACCTACTTGAATAGCAGATCCTCCAAAAATTATAATGAATCAAACAAATTAGTAATTCTATGAGACAAGAAGAAACATTAGAACAAAATTAAAATGTTGAAAACAAGAAAATGTTAGTTATTTACTTTTTTAAGTGTTTGAGGCCAAATTTGAACTTTTAAAAATATTTTAGTTATATGTAAAACAAATTTTTTTACATGTTTTTAAAACTTTGAGTTTTGAGAAGACACATTAAGAAGTTATGCAAAACATGTCTATAAAAGTCATATTGCAAAAGAAAACCTTCAAGAAAAAGAAAGTAAAAAAATAAAATCTGTATTCAGACACAATCAGTTCTTTCTCTGGGTTTGGATAGCATTTTTCATCATAAGTCCTTTAGAATAGTCTTGGATAATTTTATTCCTGAGGAAAGCAAAGTCATTCACAGCTATTCATCTCACAACATTGCTATTACTTTGTACACAGTACATTTCACTTTGCATGAACTAATAGAGGACTTTCCAGATTTTTCTGAGAGCATCTTGTTCATTATTTCTTATAGAACAAGAGTATTCCATCATAAGCACATATCACAATTTGTTGAGCCATTTCCCCAATTGGTGGGCATGCCCTCAATTTCCAATTCTTTGCCTTGAGAAAAGAGTTGTTATAAATATTTTTGTACACATAGCTTCTTTTTTTTTATTAAAAGCTTTTTATTTATCAAACATATGAGTGATTTTTCTACATTAACCTTTGCAAAAGCTTTTTTTTCCCAAGCTTTTCCCCTCCTTCCTCCCACCCCTACCCCTAGATGACAGGTAATCTAATACATGCTAAATATATTAAATTATATGACAAATCCAATATATGTATACATATCTATACAGTTATCTTACTGCACAAGAAACATCAGATCAAGAAAGAGAGGGAAAAAAAACCTAAGAAGGAAAACAAAATGCATGGAAATATCCACAGAAAGTATTAAAATGCTGTGTTGTGGTTCACACTCAGTTCCCTCAGGCCTCTCTCTGGATGTATATGACTATCTTCATTGCTGAACAACAGGAACTGGTTTGAATCACATCATTGTTGAAGAGAACCATGTCCATCAGAATTGATCATCATATAGTATTGCTGTTGCCGTGTATAATGTTCTCCTGGTTCTGCTGATTTCACTCAGCATCAGTTCATGCAAGTCTCTCCAGGCCTCTCTGAAATCATCCTGCTGGTTGTTTCTTACAGAACAATAATATTCCATAACATTCATATACCATAATTTATTCAGCCACTCTCCAATTGATGGGCATCCCTTCAGTTTCCAGTTTCTTGCCACTACAAAAAGGGCTGCCACAAACATTCTTGCACATGTGGGTCCCTTTCCCTCCTTTAAAATCTCTTTGGGATATAGGCCCAGTAGAAACACTGCTGGGTTACAGGGTATGCACTGTTTGATAACTTTTTGAGCATAGTTCCAGATTGCTCTCCAGAATGGTTGGAGCCATTCACAGTTCCACCAACAATGTATCAGGGGCCCAGTTTTCCCACATCCCCTCCAACAATTATCATTATCTTTTCCTGTCATTTTAGCCAATCTGACAGGTGTATAGTGGTATCTCAGAGTTGTCTTAATTTTCATTTCTCTGATCAATAGTGATTTGGAGCATCTTTTCATATGACTAGAAATAGTTTCAATTTCTTCATCTGAAAATTGTCTGTTCATATCTTTTGACCATTTATCAGTTGGAGAATGGCTTGAATTCTTATATATTTGAGTCAATTCTCTATATATTTTAGAAATGAAGCCTTTATCAGAACCTTTGAATGTAAAAATATTTTCCCAGTTTATTGTTACCCTTCTAATCTTGTCTGCATTCATTTTGTACAAAAACTTTTTAACTTGATATAGTCAAACTTATCTATTTTGTGATTAATGATGACCTCTAGTTCTTCTTTGGTGACAAATTCCTTCCCCCTCCACAGGTCTGAGAGGTAAACCATCCTACATTGTTCTAATTTGTTTATAATATCATTATGTCTAGATCATGAATCCATTTTGACCTTATCTTGGTGTATGGTGTTAGGTGTGGGTCAATGCCTAGTTTCTTCCATATTGGTTTCCAATTTTCCCAGCAGTTTTTGTCAAATAGTGAGTTTTTATCCCCAAAACTGAGGTCTTCGGGTTTATCAAACACTAGATTACTATTGTCATTGAGTATTTTGTCCTGTGAACTTAACCTATTCCACTGATCCACTACTCTATTTCTTATCCAGTACTAACTGGTTTTGATGACCACTGCTTTATAATATAGTTTTAGATCTGGTACAGCTAGGCCACCCTCATTTGCTTTTTTTTTTTTTTTCATTAATTCCCTTGAAATTCTTGACCTTTTGTTTTTCCAGATGAATTTTGTTGTTATTTTTTCTAGGTCAGTTAAATAATTTTTTGGGAGTTTGATTGGTATAGCACTAAATAAATAGATTAGTTTAGGTAGTATTGCCATCTTTATTATATTCACTTGACCTATCCAAGAGCACTTGATATTTTTCCAATTGTTTAGATCTGACTTTATTTGTATGGAGAGTGTTTTGTAGTTTTGCTCATATAGATCCTGACTTTCCCTTGGCAGATATATTCCCAAATATTTTATACTATCAACAGTTATTTTGAATGGAATTTCTCTTTGTATCTCTTGCTGTTGCATTTTGTTGGTGATGTATAAACATGCTGATGATTTATGTGGATTTATTCTGTATCCTGCAACTTTGCTAAAGTTATGGATTAATTCTAATAGTTTTTTAGTTGATTCTCTAGGGTTCTCTAAGTAGACCATCATATCATCTGCAAAGAGTGATAATTTGGCTTCCTCATGACCTACTCTAATTCCTTTAATCTCTTTTTCTTGTCTTATTGCCAAAGCTAGCATTTCTAATACAATATTGAATAATAATGGTGATAGTGGGCAACCTTGTTTCACCCCTGATCTTCTTGAGTATGGTTCCAGTTTATCACCATTACAGTACATACAGCTTCTTTTCCTTTTTTAAAAATCTTTTTTTGGGATACATGCCTAGTAGTAGTACTCTCATGTTAAAGGATATATTGGATTTTGTAGCCCTTTGGATATAGATCATATCTTTTGATCATTTATCAATTGGAGAATAATTTTTTTAAATAAATTTGATTCAGTTCTCTATATACTTGAGAAATGAGGCTTTCATTGGAGAAATTTGCTTCAATATTCTTTTCACAATTACTATTACTAACTGTATTTCTCATGTGTTTATTTTATTTTCTCTCTCTCCTTTCATCCTGTCCCTCCTCAAAAGTGTTTTGCTTCTGACCAACCTTTTCCTCAATATCTCAATATGTCCTCTTTTCTATCACCCTCCCTCATTCTCATATCCCCTTACCCTCATTCTTCCCTCTACAGCAAGATAGATTTCTATACCTATATTGAGTGTGTATGTTATTTCCTGTTTGAGCCAATTCTGATGAAAGTAAGGTTGACTTGCTCTCCCTCTCCACCCTTCCTTTTCATTGTTAAAGCTTCTTCTTGCCCCTTATGGTAATAATTTACACGATTCCACTTCTCCCTTTTCTTTATCCCAATATATATACCTCTCTCACCCCTTAATTTTAATTTTTTAGATATCCTTTCATTTTCAACTCACAACTTTGCCTACTGTCTACATATACTTCTAATTGCCTTAATAATGAAAAAGTTCTTATGTTATCATCCTCCCAGGTAGAAATATAAACAGTTTAACCTTTTAAAATCCCTTATGATTTACATTTTCTGCTTACCTTTTTATGTTTCTCTTGAGCCTTATATTTGAAAGTCACATTTTCTATTGAGCGCTGGAATATCATATTCTAAGTCCTCCAATTTTTTAATGTAGAAGCTGCTAAATCTTGTGTAATCCTAACTATGACTCCATGATACTTGATTTGTTGTTTTTTTTTTTTTTTTTTTTTTTTGGCTGCTTGCACTATTTTCTCCTTGACTTGGAATTTAACTATAATATTCCTGGAAGTTTTCATCTTGGAATTTCTTTTAGGAATTGAGTGGTAGATTCTTTCAATTTCTATTTTACTCTCTGGTTCTAGAATATTAGGATAGCTTTACTTGATAATTTCTTGAAAGATGATGTTTTTAGGCCCCCCCTTTTTTTTGATCATGGCTTTTCAGGTACGTAGTCCATTAATTTTTAAATTCTCTCTCCTGGATCTACTTTCCATGTCAGTTGTTTTGCTAATGAGATATTTCACAGTTTTCTATTTTTTCATTATTTTGCCTTTATTTTATTGTTTCTTGATTTCTCATAAAGTCATTAGCTCCCATTTTCTCAACTCTAATTTTGAAAGGAATTATTTTCCTCAGTGAGCCTTTTTATTTACCTTCTTTTCCATTTGTCTAATTCTATTTTGTAAGGGTTTTTTTTTTTTCAGGAAATTTTTGTATCTCTCTTTCCCTTTGGCCAAATTTTTCTTTTCTTTTCTTTTCTTTTTAAAGAACTGACTTTCCAGTGATGGGGGAATCTTGTACAAAGACCACAGATAAAAGAAAGTTTTGTTTAAGGCCTTTAAATGCCAAGTATGATAGTTTGTATCCTATAGGTCAGTGGTCTTCAAAATGAGGTTAAAAGAATGACAATGATAATAAGGGGGCCATAACTGGACCTCAAAGAGTATGTGCTCAATCAGAGATTGGGAAGATGGATCATATGTTACCCTCACATCCCATAACAGCATGGACTTGTGACCAGTAATAATAAGCATAACAATAATAATTATAACTAATATTTATATAGCACTTACTATATGCCAGGCACTAGGCTAAGTGTTTTAAAATTTTTATCTCATTAGATTCTCATGACAAACCTGTGAGGTAGATGTCATTTTTATCCTCATTTTACACATGAGGAAACAGAGGCAAACAGAGTTATGATTTGCTATGAGTTATATAGCTAATAAGTTTTGGGAGCTGGATTTGAATTCAGTTCTTCCTGATTGTCCTAATATTCTTCAACATTTTCTTATTCTTTCTGCTCTGACTATTGGCCTCCTGTGTTTCAGCCTTGGGCATGCGTCCCTAGAAGAGTTTATATTCTAATCATGTCCAGTCACTCATAGCACCTGGAAGGCAAAAATTACCCTCTTTATCCCATCCCATTTCTTCTATCTTAGCTTTCTCCATACTTTGTACCCCACAACTATAGCAGTGGATTACATCCTCTGGAATAGTAGAAATTTGACTCTTCCTTTTTTTGGTGGGAAAATGTGAGTAACACAGATAAGTGGATGTGGATAGTTTATAACAATATTATATTTCCCCTCAAACTATCTCTCTTGCACCAATTTTTATTTGTCCAGTCACCAAGATTTCTTTTTTTTAAAATTTTATTTTATTTGCAAAACATATGTATGGGTAATTCTTCAACATTAACCCTTACATAGCTTTCTGTTACAAATTTTTCCTCCAACTCCCCACCCCTCCCCTAGATGGCAGGATATCCACTACATGTTAATTATGTTAAAATACTTGACAGATCGAATATATGTATACACATTTCCACACTTATCATTGTTGTGCAAGAAAAATCGTATCTACACGAAAGACATATCAGATAAAGGAAACACAATGTAAGCAAACATCAATCGAGAGTATGAGAATGTTATGTTGTGGTCCACATTTCACATCCCTCTCTCTGGGAGTATATGTCTTCCTTCAGTGAACAATTGGAAGTGGTTTGAAGCATTTCATTGTTGAAGAGAGCCATGTCCATCAGAATTGATCATCATATAGTACTGTTGTTGCCGTATATAATGATCTCCTGGTTCTGCTCATTTCACTCAGCATCAGTTCATGCAAGTCTCTCCAGGCCTCTCTGAAATCGTCCTGCTGGTCGTTTCTTATAGAACAATAATATTCCATAACATTCATTTACCATAACTTATTCAGCCATTCTCCAATTGATGGGCATGTATTCAATTTCCAGTTCCTAGCCACTACAAAAAGGGCTGCCACAAACATTCTTGCACATGTGGGTCCCTTTCCCTCCTCTAAGATCTCTTTGGGATATAAGGCCAAAAGAAATGCTGCTGGGTCAAAGGGTATGCACAGTTTGATAACTTTTTGAGCATAGCTCCAAATTGCTCTCCAGAATGGCTGGATCCATTCACAGCTCCACCAACAATGCATCAGTGTCCCAGCCTTCCCACATCCTCTCCAACATTCATCATTAACTTTTCCTGTCATTTTAGCCAATTTGACAGGTGTGTAGTGGTACCTCAGGGTTGTCTTAATTTGCATTTCTCTGATCAATAGAGATTTGGAGCACCTTTTCATATGACTACAAATAGTTTTAATTTCATCCTCTGAAAATTGTCTGTTCATATCCTTTGACCATTTATCGATTGGAGAATGGCTTGAATTCTTGTAAATATGAAACAATTCTCTATATTTTAGAAATGATGCCTTTATCAGAACCCTTAAATGTAAAGATGATTTCCCAATTTATTGCTTCCCTCCTAATCTTGACTGCATTGGTTTTGTTTGTACAAAAACTTTTTAACTTAATATAGTCAAAGTTATCTATCTGGTTTTCAATTAAGAGTTCCAGTTCTTCTTTGGACATAAATTTATTCCATCTCCATAGGTCTGAGAGATAAACTATATTACGTTCCTCTAATTTACTTATAATATCACTCTTTATATCCAGGTCATAAACCCATTTAGATCTTATCTTGGTGTGCGGTGTTAGGTGTGGGTCCAGCCTTAATTTCTTCCACACTAGTTTCCAATTTTCCAGGAAGTTTTTGCCGAATAGTGAGTACTTATCCCAAAAGCTGGGGTCTTTGGGTTTATCAAACACTAAATTGCTATAGTTATTGCCTAGTTTGTCCTGTGATTCCACTGTGATATGCCACTGATCGACTGCTCTATTTCTCAGCCAGTACCAAATGGTTTTGATGACCGCTGCTTTGTAATACAGTTGTAGATCTGGTACAGCAAGTCCACTATCATCAGCCTTTTTTTTCATTAATTCTCTTGAAACTCTTGACCTTTTGCTCTTCCAAATGAACTTTGCTACTATTTTTTCTAGATCTGTAAGATAATTTCTTGGGAGTTTGATTGGTATGGCACTAAATAAGTAAATTAGTTTGGGTCGTATTGTCATTTTTATTATATTCACTCAGCCTACCCATGAGCATTTTATGTTTTTCCAATTGACTAGGTCTGACTTTATTTGTGTGGAAAGTGTTTTGTAGTTTAGTTCATATAGTTCCTGACTTTCCCTTGGCAGATAAATTCCCAAATATTTTATACTATCAACAGTTATTTTGAATGGAATTTCTTTTTGTATCTCTTGCTGCTGAACTTTATTGGTAATATATAAAAATGCTGATGATTTATGGAGATTTATTTTGTATCCTGCAACTTTGCTAAAGTTGTGAATTGTTTCTACTAGTTTTTTAGTTGAGTCTCTAGGGTTCTCTAAGTATACCATCATGTCATCTGCAAAAAGTGATAATTTGGTTTCCTCATTACCTACTCTAATTCCTTTAATCTCTTTTTCTTCTCTTACTGCCAAAGCTAACATTTCTAAGACAATATTAAATAATAATGGCAGTCACCAAGATTTCTATTCTCTTTCTAGCTCAACTGAAAATGCTAATTTCTTTTTTTAAAATTTTACTTTTGTCTTCAGGTCCAAATTCTCTCCTTCCTTCTAGCTCGTCTTTTATCTATTAAGAAGGCAAATAAATATAATATTCATTGTACCTTTGAAGTCACGTAAAACATCTCCAAATTAACCATATTCAAGTGGGGTGGGAAAGGGAAGAGAGAGTAAGAAAAACAAAGAAAGAGAAAGTTTGAATGGATGGCATGGAACACTTCTCACAACCCCATGCACTCACTTTTAGTCCATTTTACTTCAGCAGGGGGTATTCTTCTTGGCCTCTAAAGCTACAACTTGAAGTGATAATGCCTGATAAACAATCATCTGCTGGTCAGGCTTCTTCTCACTCTTTTGTGAGACTATGTAGCCAATATTTCCTTGTTCTAATCAACATGGTTTCTCTTGTTGTTGTTTCTCTTCTTCTTCTTCTTTCTTCTTCTTCTTTCTTCTTCCTTTTTCTTCTTCTTCCTCTCCTTTTTTTTCTCCTTCTCCTTTTTTTCTTCTCTTCCTCCTCCTCCTCCTTTTTCTTCTTCTTCATCAGCTCTAACCTACGTCTATACCAGATTAGTATACAAAAAGTCCTGCCAGAAGATTGTCAGGACATTCATTAGGAAGCCTCTAGTTCTCTACTTCTCATTGGTTGAGGTGAGTAAATTCCTTTCAATTTTCTTCATTCCTTTGGCATCTTGTGCCAAAACCATGCAAATGATCTTGAGTCCTTGACAAACCTCAGTGAAGGCTTCAGCCACACTGAAGTAGCCAGGACTGAGCTAATACCCTTTGTCCTGAATTCCTGTCTCTCCAGCCAAGGTTTCTCATCTGATTTACACTAATATAGTAAGTAATGTAACCAATCAGCATTATTCAGTAAGGACTGAGCACCTATTATATGATGTAATAGATAAGAATTTAAGAAAACATATATTGTTGGGGAGGACAAAATTTCTTCATTGTTCTTTGATGCGTACTGGATTGTTCTTTTCCTTAAGTCATTCTTCAGCAAGTTCCAGGGCATCTATCGTTTTTGCTTAAAATGTTTTTCTTCTGACTTATTTCTTTTTCCTAGACTCATAATTGTGAAACGGGAGGTTAGTAGTGGTCACCTCAGAAATCTTATTCTTGGCATTCAAGACAATGGGATCAGAGACGCTCATGCTCCCCAGTCTTTCCATATGTATGCTTCTAGTCTGTCATGCCAGAAATACATTGGCAGCAATATACAGTCAAGAAAGGAGTCTGTTTTGTTGGAGAATAACTAAGCCAGGAATGCTATGTTCCATCTTTACAATGAAATGCAGATTTTCCAGCAAAAGGCAAATCTTTATTTCAAAAGGTTGAATAGGATGCAACTTAAAAAAAGAATTCCAGCTGGTTAAATTTAGGGCACTGAAAGAAAGTCCAATCCAAGAATACTCTCTGGCCGTGGGCCCATAGCTTTGCCATTTGATTGTGAATTGGATACATTTTCATTTCAAGCACTTGCCTCTCCATATTTTTACCTTCAGAGTGAGTCAAACAAATGTTGATCATCACATTGGTCTGAGTTATATGCCTTGCCATACTCAAAATAATCTATTTCAGCTGGATTCCTGCCGATCCAAAATGGCCTTGTTCTTGCTGACACACTTTCAGGGACTGATTGTGCAAGAAATACTGATCACTTCCTATGTTGTTTTACTTCATCAACATGATAGCACTTCTCCCCTTTTCATTTCTCCCCATCGCTTTTCTGGGAAGTCATTTTCTTTTTTTTTTTAATATATAAAGCTTTTTATTTACAGAACATATGAGTGATTTTTCAACATTGACCTTTGCAAAAACTTTTTCTTTCCCAAGCTTTTCCCCTCCTTCCCCCCAACCCCCACCCCTAGATGACAGGTAATCTAATACATGCTAAATAGGATAAATTATATGACAAATACAATACATGTATATATATCTATACAGTTATCTTACTGCACAAGAAACATCAGATCTAGAAAGAGAAGAAGAAAAAAAACAACCTAAGAAGGAAAACAAAATACATGGAAATATTCACAGAAAGCGTTAAAATGCTGTGTTGAGGTTCACACTCAGTTCCCACAGGCCTCTCTCTGGATGTATATGACTATCTTCATCGCTGAACAACTGGTTTGAATCACATCATTGTTGAAGAGAACCATGTCCATCAGAATTGATCATTGTATAGTCTTGTTGCTGTGTATAATGTTCTCCTGGTTCTGCTGATTTCCCTCAGCATCAGTTCATGCAAGTCTCTCCAGTCCTCTCTGAAATCCTCCTGTTGGTCGTTTCTTACAGAACAATAATATTCCATAACATTCATATACCATAATTTATTCAGCCATTCTCCAATTGATGGGCATCCTTTCAATTTCCAGTTTCTTGCCACTACAAAAAGGGCTGCCACAAACATTTTTGCACATGTGGGTCCCTTTCCCTCCTTTAAAATCTCTTTGGGATATAGGCCCAGTAGAAACACTGCTGGGTCAAAGGGTATGCACTGTTTGATAACTTTTTGAGCATAGCTCCAAATTGCTCTCCAGAATGGTTGGATCCGTTCACAGTTCCACCAACAATGTATCAGGGGCCCAGTTTTCCCACATCCCCTCCAACAGTTATCATTATCATTTCCTGTCATTTTAGCCAATCTGACAGGTGTGTAGTGGTATCTCAGAGTTGTCTTAATTTGCATTTCTCTGATCAATAGTGACTTGGAGCACCTTTTCATGTGACCGGAAATAGTTTCAATTTCTTCGTCTGAAAATTGTCTGTTCATATCTTTTGACCATTTGTCAATTGGAGAATGGCTTGAATTCTTATATATTTGAGTCAGTTCTCGATATATTTTAGAAATGAGGCCTTTCTCAGAACCTTTGGATGTAAAAATATTTTCCCAGTTTACTGCTACCCTTCTAATCTTGTCTGCATTCATTTTGTTTGTACAAAAACTTTTTAACTTGATATAGTCAAACTTATCTATTTTGTGATTAATGATGACCTCTAGTTCTTCTTTGGTTACAAATTCCTTCCCCCTCCACAGGTCTGAGAGGTAAACCATCCTACATTTTTCTAATTTGTTTATAATATCATTCTTTATGCCTAGATCATGAATCCATTTTGACCTTATCTTGGTATATGGTGTTAGGTGTGGGTCAATGCCTAATTTCTTCCATACTAGTTTCCAATTATATGGGAAGTCATTTTCAAAAGAAATAGGAGGGGTCCTTCATGTTCTCTTATGTTAACTTGTTTAGGATTTGCTTCTGAAGGTCAGCTCCCTTCACACACACTTATTCTATCAGTTACTAGCTCTCTTATTTCCCTCCTATTGTAGTTTTCCAATTAGCTTTCTTTATGGGTGTCAGGGTAGGGACTGAGCAAATCAATCAAGTCACCCCATCTTATGTAAAATAAGTGGTTTTTAGTAATATCCAGCTTTTCACAACAATATTAATGGTTTTCTTGGCAAAGATACTAGAATGGTTTTCCTTCCCTTCAACTTAAAGATAATAAATTGAGGCAGACAGGGTAAAGTCTGTTAAGTTGCCTATGATCACATAGTTAGTAAGTGTTTTAAGCCAGATTTGAACTCAGGAAGATGAATCTTGCTAATTCTAGATCTGGCACCCTATTTAGATAATGCTACCAGATAATGTCACCAGATAATGCTAACCCCTGAGATATTTACCCAGTTGAGAACACAACTTGATTATATCAATCAAACCAAAAGTTTGAAGAAGCACTTAACTCTATTTAATCAATCAAACAAAATCTTTAGACTATATGTGAAAAGTCTTTAGATGAAATGACTTTGACTAGAAATGTGTTCAAATTGACTAAGGATATTTGGTCGCACCTGATGGTGTGACCGTCAAATGGATGGACACATCCAGCCATTTCAGGATGGAGAGATTTGAAAAAACAGAGAAAAGAGTATTCTATGTGAGGAAGAATTGATTGTGGAGAGTTCTCTATGTGAGAGAATTGAATGGGGAGCAATAGAGCTCCAAGTCTCAGTTTCACTCAGTTAACATTTTCTCATATACATTGGACCTACCTCCACTTCTAGCTCAATCAAGGGAAGGCTTCATGAAATTTATAAAGTCAGAGAACTTCTTATTTTTCCACCACCATCCTAGTAGTAATTAATAATAAAAGCTAATATTT
Organism: Myrmecobius fasciatus; assembly: GCA_023553655.1. NCBI lineage: Eukaryota > Metazoa > Chordata > Mammalia > Dasyuromorphia > Myrmecobiidae > Myrmecobius > Myrmecobius fasciatus. The sequence goes on from JAJPUD010006517.1 coordinate 20,200, forward strand.
ATATAGTACTTAGTATGTGGTAAGAATTTTACAATTATTATTTAATTTGGTTCTCACAATGACCCTGGGAGGTAGGTGCTATTATTTTCCTGTAACAATTATGCTATATTTTTTGTAGCTATTTCAGAATCCTTGGATCAGTGAATGACAGTATTTTCATTGGGAATTAGTGATAGCTTGGACATTGATTCAAATTGTTCTGAAGAGCCCAGCCAGAAATCTAGACAACACTTAAAAGGAATATGTTGAGAAGTCCAAGAAGAGTACTTCTAGGAACTGAGTTACCCCTTTGTCACACAGACTTTCTAAACTTGAGTCTCATGATTTACCTTGAATTTTGTATGTACTTATGGTAGAGTATATGATAAACTTTGAGAGGGAATGTTTTGTCCCTCATTCTTGAAGAGGACCATGATATCGGGTAGATGATGCCATGACATGCAAGTGAGTTGAATTTAAGTGAAAAACTCTACAAAATCACCTGTCTCATTTTTCCCTTCAGAGCCATCTGGGTCTAGTGGCAAGATATAGCTCAAGATGACCGGAGATGGCCCTGGGTGAAATGGGAGATCTTAACCTTTTTAAGGTATGTCTCCAACAGAATTCAGTTTGACTAAAGCTGCACCCATTAAGTGATTAAAATTAGGTAGCAGTTCAGGCAAAGAATCTCATCTTTAGTCTATTCCCCCCAAGATCTAAATAAATAAATGAAAGAATCTGGGAGGGGAAGACCCTCAGGTCTGGCCAAAGCAGAAGTGATTGCTATTTACATTCAATCTGAGTCAATCAGGACCCAAGCACAATGACCAAATAGGGCTTGGCTTCAGACCTATTGGTGGTCAATTAGAATCAGATTGGGTTTTGATTCTTAAGAGAGAAATCAAGCCAGTAAACTCCAAGATATTTTGGAAGGGTTCAAATGTGCAAAAGAGAAAAAATGCTTTTAAGAGAAACTGTAGGTAAGGGTATTCTATGTGGACAGAGGAAAAAAAGTATTACTATCAGGAGCTTCCTATGCTGTTAGCAAGATGGCATAGTAGGTAGAGCACTGGATCTAGAGTTAAGAAGTCTAGGTTCAAATCTGGACTCAGAAGCTTATTAGCTATGTGATCCTGAGTAAATCATTTAAATTCCCTCTACTTCAATCTTCTTAGCTGTAAAATGGGAATAATAATAGTACCTTACCTCCCAAGGTGGTTGTGAGCATCAAAATGAGAAAATATTTATAAAATACTTAGTACAATGTCTGATAAATAAGTACTTCTCCTTTTTCAAAATACCCCCTTTCAAAAGCTAATCAAATCTGGTTGAATAAATGATTGTTGTTCTTCACTTATTTCAATTGTATATGAGTCTTCTTGACTGCTTTTGTGGTTTTCGTGGCAAAAGCATTGAAATGGTTTGCCATTTCCTTCTCCAGTTCATTTTAAAGATAAGGAAATTGAAGTAAACAGAGCTAAGTGATTTGCTCATAGTCACATAGCTATCAAGTGTCTAAGATCAGGTCTTCCTGACTCCAAGCCTGGTATTCTATCCACACCACCAATGAGCTGCTGGAATGACTAGTATGGAAGGAAAAACATCTATTAGAGTTGTTCAGGTGATATAATACTATAAAGACAACCTCAGCTCTTCAGTGTTATCTCTGAAGTCCTGACTCATTTGATTGAGTGATTTTGCTGAAGAATTGGGGTTAAGTAACTTGCCCAAGGTCACACGGTTAGGACATATTAAGTGTCTGAGGCCGGATTTGAACTCAGGTCTTCCTGACTTCAGGGCCGGCATTCTATTCACTGTGCTATCTAGCTGCCCCTCTGACTCAATTTATTAGCTATGCTATGGGCACCTAATCCATATGGAGTTGTTATAGAAGTCCAAAGCATAGTCCTGTTCTGGTTGCCTTTGCTATTCGCAAATGCTAGAAGTCCAAAGTCTTGGTGTGCTGGAACATGTTTATAAATTTTTGAGGAGATATTGGAGGAAGATGGGACTGATAGATTGCTTGAGCTAAAGAGTTCTGAATTAGCAGTATAGTTAAGCCAGTCGGGTACCCTCACCATCTGACACCCAAGGGAGCTCTTGAGAAGGAAAAGGTCCATGAGGTTGCCTAAGGAGGAGTAAACCAAGCCCATCAGTAATGGGATTGGGTTTATTAGGGACTACTTTACTTCCAGCAAAAAAATAACATTCTCTATCATAGGAAAAATGTTTTTCTTCCAAAATGACTAAGGAGTAAAAGAGGCTGGGTAATGTGATTGGTTCCCATTCCAACATGTCATTTCAAGGGTATACCCTCTATTCTTTGGAGGTTTTTTCTGTGTGTGGGGGGGCATCTTTCTGTATCTATTTGTGTTATTAGCCCTCCATTTGCCTCCCCTTGTTTTCCTTCTTTGTTATTTCCTGAGCTGGAAATTCTGCTCTCTTCCTTGTGTCCCAGCCCTTCGCCCTCCACTTGAGCACATTAGTACAGCCAGCACCCAGCTACCTTCTTTTTAGTTTCAGTGCTGGACATAAAAGCAGACTGATGGGCAGAGTGTGATATTAGAGCCAGAACTTAATTTCACAGCATTTTCATGTAATACTCCATAAAACTGAACAAATTTGCCGGAGTCCAAATCCATCTCATTATGCACTGCAGCAGAAGGCAGCCAAGCTTTTAGATTCTGGGACTTGATGCTGAACCCTAGGCTGCTGAAGGATACAAAACACAAAGAAGAGAGGAAAATAAGGAATTAGGTATTGCTTGGTGTCTTTGATTCTCAATCAGGAACCACTTTTTAATAAAATGCCTGATTAGGAAATAGACTCTACACAGAGAGGCGATATGTGGGGCCTTCAATCACCTCTGGACAGTTCCCATGCTGAATGACCAGGGTGATTTCCTTTTGCAGTGGCAAGGCTCCAGCTGGCTAGTGTTTTTGTTTTGGGAGGTTTTTTGTTTGATTTGGGCAGAAATGTGGGAATAAGGTTTATGGGAGCCAGTATTAAAAGGGCAGAGGGTCCTGCCCAGATTTGCATTGCCAGGCAGAGGAGGGCAAAGAGAGTACTTTTTTTCTTAGTTAAAGGTTGGGGAATTCAAGGAACATCCTGGCCACTATTCATGGGCTGTAGAATGTCCTGTTCTAGAGCATTTAGAAAAGCATGAAGATGCTTATCTAGAGTGATTTCTTGCAGTCCAACTAGAAGCAATAGCAGATGTCATCCTTTTCATCCTTAAGATTAAAAAAAAGCAAAGAACCTTAGTTATTGAGTCATTTTTTCAGTCATGTCCTACTCTTTGTGACCCCGTTTGGGGCTTTTTTGACAAAGATACTGGAGTATCTTTGTTCTATTTCCTTCTCCAGCTCACTTTACAGATGAGAAACAGGCAAACATCATTACAGATGAGGAAATTGAGGGTTAATTGACTTTGAGGAGACATTTCCAACCCAGGATTTCTTGACTTTGAGTTTTTGATAATTCCAGCTTTTGTATCATCATCAGAAGATGGTTCTAGACTCAATTCTTTCATGAAATTGCCTTGTGACATTAGAGAGAATATTTTTATTCCCCTTCTGTAAAATGTAGAGTTTGGACTAATTGATTGCTGATACAGTCACTAATAGTTGGTCCCATCCAAATGTGATTTTTTTTTTTTTTTTTTTTGCTGAGGCAATTGGGGTTAAGTGACTTGCCCAGGGTCACACAGCTAAGACGTGTTAAGTGTCTGAGGCCGAATTTGAACTCAGGTACTCCTGACTTCAGGACTGATACTCTATCTACTGTGCCATCTAGCTGCCCCCAAATATGATTTTTTATAATTAATGATTCAATTGAATAAAATTCAGCATATACTTATTGTTTCCTATATGTACTTTCTAGATGTTGGGAGAGGAAAAGACAGTGCTCCCAAGTCTTACCCCCAAACAGAGCCATCATATGGAGCTTACATTCTAGAAAGGGGATTTAACAGGTAAACAGATAGGCAAATGCAAATTAATTTGAGGAAGGACAGAGTTCCAACAACTGAAGTAACTGATGAGAAGAGGGAACAAGGAATGGTTTCCATAGGAGGTGGCACCTGAAATGAGCTTTGAAAGAGACTAAATATTCTAAAATCCAGAGATGGGTATGCATTTAAGTATAGGTAACAGCCTGTGCAAAAGCATGGAGGAAAGAGATGGAATTCCAAGTTTGAGGAACTGCAAATACCACAGTTTTGACTAGAATGTAGAGCATATGAAGGGGATAAATGTATAATGAATTGTAAAATCCATGCAACTTTTCTTATAATCATAATTTTTGCATAATCAACCTGCGCCCACTGGTAAAGAATAATTACTTGGTTTATTTTACTTTTTAGAAAGAATTGGTTTGAACAATCTATGGTGAAGGGGAGAACTATTAAAAAGTCCAAAAAGTATTTATTACTGGATATGAGGTATTGTGTTATGTACTAGGCATACAAAAACAAAAATGAGAAAATTTTCCCTGTTTTAAAGGAGCTTACACATTACACATTAAATAGGCTAGGATTCGGATTTAAGATTTCATCAGTATAGAGGACTTCTGAATCAGGAAATCTCCTCCATCAGTATAGCACCTTATCTGCAATTTATAGTGTTATCTGAATTGCTTACTAGAGGTTGCAAACTATAGTTGAGATTCAAATCTAGCTACCCATCTATTTTTTGTAGAGTCCAGAAACTAAGAATTGTTTTTACATTTTTAAAAATACAATGAATTTTAATTTTAAAAAAATGTAAAAGTTATGCTTAGCTCAAGGGCCATGCAAAATAGGTTATATTTTGCTGACTTCTGGGAGATGTTGAATGATTTGCCTATGGTCACAAGGCCAGTATACAAGCATGTGTGAACAGCACGATTTGAAACTAGAAAATGAGAAATCTAGACTTTAGAAACCCTGGTTCCAAGACTTCATTTTCAACTACTGGAGAGAACACATCTAAAAAAAGATATATTTACTTGATAATTTGAGGAAAAAGGAAAGAAAGCTAAGAACAACAGAAGTTTCCTTCTAATAGGGTGTAGCACATGTAGTGAACCTGGAAAGGAATTAGAGATTCTAAGAGATGAGAAGGATTTTCATTCCTGGGCGTGGGACATAGCTTGTGCAAAGGCATGGAGGCAGGGCATGAAGTGCTGTGTTCAAGGCTGGAAATTGGAGGAATGCCTATAAATTGGAGAATGGCTGAACAAGCTTTAGCATATTATGTTTAATGTATTGTGCAATAAGATTTGAGGAATAGGCAGATTGCACAAAAACCTGGAAAGACTTATATGAACTGATATAAAGTGATATGAGCAGAAACAGGAAAATACTGTACATAGTATCGGCAACACTGTGGGACGATCAATGATAATTGACTCAGTTCTTCTCAGCAACACAATCATCCAAGACAAATAGAAAGAACTCATGAAAGAAAATGCTATCAATAACCAGCTAAAGAACTGATGGAATGCAGATCGAAGCATATTTTTTCACTTTATTCTGTCTCATAACTTTTTTCTTTTGATCTGTTTCTTCCTTCACAACTGTGACTAATATGAAAATATGTTTTACATATATAAACTATATCAAACTGCCTACCATCTTAAGAAGAGGTGAGGGGAGAGAGGGAGAAAAATTTGGGACTCAAAATCTTGTAAAAATGAATGCTAAAAATCTTGACATGTAACTGGGGGGAAAATAAAATACTAGTTTTAAAAAATTAAAACTAAAAGCAAAATATGAATAGACTTGTAAGAAATGATGAAGAATGAAATGAGCAGAATCAAGACAATGTTCTATACAGTAATAGTTTTAGGAACAACTTTGAGTGGCCAAGTTATTTTGACTTTTATAAGTACCCAAATTAACTACAAAGGACATATGAAGGAAGACATTACTAATTACTAATTAGTAAATAGAAGTATGTATATAATTATTTTTACATATATATACATATTTGTATACACATATACATATTTGTGTCTAATTGCAGACATCTTTAGAATGAGAAAAAAGGAATTTATATGATAACTTTATTATATATTTAAAAGGAATAACAAGTCAAACAAAATAGATGTGCAGTTTCATGTGCAATAATCTTTTTAAATTCTACTGCTTGTTTAATTTCATAAATTAAAATAAAATTGAACAAAAAATGTAGTGTTTGAAGGGAAGTAAAAGGGGAAAACTAGAATGGAGTCAGATTTTGAATGGATTTAAATGATAAGATGCTGAGTTTATATTCCATCCTATATTCTTTGTTGTGATATTCTTTGCAAGTATCTTTAAGCTGAAGTGATCTCTCTTAGTCACTCCACTGATAACATAGTATAAAGCTCTCATATTATGGGCCATGGAAGGGTGGCAGCCAAAAACCATAGGAACAACCTTGTACTCTTCTTTCTAGAGATCCATTGCCCAACCCCAGTTATAACTCTTTGATTCATTTGTTCATTTAGCAAATGTTTGCTGGGTTACTACTATATGCTTAGGACAGTCCTAAGCATGGGAGAAAATACAGGCATGAAAAAGATATAGTCTTTGCTTTTGAGGAAGGTACAAAGCAAAATAAGACACTTACAAATAACTGTAATACACAGCACCTATGAGACACAGCATCTTGGAGTTAGAAGAAACTTCAGACGCCATTAAGTCCACCCCACAAGACAAAAAGAATCCTCCTTTAAAACTTACCAAATAAATAGTCATCTAATGCCAGGTATTATACCTGAGGGCAGCTGGGTCTTACCTCCTCCCAAGCTTCCGTGTGCATCAGGACACGACCAGCACATTCACCCAAAGGAGAGTCACAAGCCAGAGGAAGATGAAATAAAATAGTTCTTTATTCAGGTGCTCCCTTACAGCCAGCCTGCCTCACTATATCTTCCCTCTTTTCTTAGCCTGGCCTCCTAGCCTTGCCCCTCCTCCTTGCCTCCTTCCTTCCCCCACTCACTGTGGTCACTCCCTTTAGCAATTAACTTTGTATTGAGATGAGGAAATCAGAAAGAAGGTGGAGTTCTCATCCTGATAACAGAGCATGCCTTGAGGCAAGCCCGTTTTTTAGATCACTTTGAATAGCTCTTTTATTTGAGCCATCGGCATCTCATGTCCTCAAGGGAACTACACACCACTCCCTCTGATCCTCAAGTCAAAGACAAACTTCTTATCAGGATCCCCAACTTTTCATTTTGGGCCCTAACAATCTAGCTTTTCATTAAAAACTTCTAGTGAGAGGGAATCAACTCCTTCTGAGGAAGCACATTTTACTTTGGATAGATCTAATTATTAGGACCTTTTCCTCATCTCAAGTCTAAATGTGTTTCTTTCCAACATTTTTACCATCCCCCTTGCCTCTGCCCTTTAGGCCAACCAGAAGTTTAGGACTTCAAATTCTTAATATGGCTATCATATCCTCCTTGTAAACTAATATTCTTGCCAAGAACTTATATCCATGGAGTCATGTAGAGTCAAACATAACTGAACAGCTAAATAATGATAGAAACAATAACAAAATGGAGGCTGCAAAAGTATAGTGTACTTTTTGAGGTGAAGGGCATCATAAAATTTCCATATTAGAAGGGAGCTCAGAAGCCATTTAATCCAAGGGTTTTATCTGAACAATGATCCCCTTGTAATATCCCTGGTAAATGGTGCTGTTGCTGTTTGTCCTTTGTTCTCTAAGAGGACCAAGGAAAATGGTCATCAAGACCTGACTTGACCTTTATTGTAGAGAACTCACTGCTTACATAGGCAATTTATTGAACTTTTGGATAGTTCTAATTGTGAAGAAATTTCCCTTCCATCAAGACTACATGGGGTTTCCTTATAGCTTCCATCTGTTGCTCATAGTTCTGCCCTCTAGAGATAAACAAATTGAATCTCTTTTCCATATGATCATTTTTCAAGTACTTAAAGACATCTATCATAATCCCATTCTTTTCCCAAGGTTACATATCCCCAGTTCTTTTAGCTATTCATTATATTTATATACACACATATCATTTCCCTTGATTGAATACAAGTCTCTTGAAAACATGAATTGTTCCATTTTTGTCTTTTTGTCACTAGCAACTACCACAGTGACTAGCATCTCCTTACTCTTTGACACTCTACTTCTTTTAATAATAGCTTTTAAAATTATAGTGTCAATTATATATGAAATATATAATACATATTTACACTATATTTAAATGCAACCAACATATTAGCTTTTAGGAAAGACTTTTTTTAAGATTGTAGAGCAAGAAGAATTGTTACAATGCATCCATCTCCCCAAAAGCCTAGAGCTCACTCTGCCATATATTACACACATAAGTCCATGAGAGATATGGATTCAAACAAAATAGAATAGTAATGAGGTTCACAGGAAGGGAATATATGTGTCAAAAGGCTAACTCACAATTCCTGGAACTGGAAGTCCTTTCTCTTCATCAAGCCTTAACACAGAATCCCTTGAATGCTCTGCTGAGCATTCTACTATTTTCTTGAGTCCATAGCTGGAAACATTTCTCCACCAAATAGGGATAAATTCCTTGAAGCTTCCTCCTTTATCAAGTCTGAGGGCACCTTGCATATCTTTGATATATCTCTTTGTTATGAATACAGATACTCTTCCACTGCTATCACCAGCTTCCCCTCAACAATGACCAGACTTTTTCAGAACTCACAAGATCATTGCTAGTCCAGGACACTTCCATTTACCTGGTACTCCTTATCTTCATTGTCAATGTCCATAATTTCATTTCTCATTCTTCATATTGAGTCCATCTTCCCTTTGGCAAGAAGTAAGTAGACTGCTTCATTTCTGGTTCTCTAGAATCAAACCTTGTATCAAAATTCTAAAGTCTTTCACAATTGTTTATATTTATAATCATTTAAAAAGCACTTTCTAGTTTGTATTTTTGGTTTTGCCCACTTCACCCTACATCAGTTGTTATAAGTGTTACTTATTTTCTTTGACAAACCATCCATCCTGTCATTTCTTTGGGAAAAAAATATCCAATTAGAGTCATATCTTTTCCCAGTGTGGTGTCTCTTTCCTTAATTTCTAGGTTTTTTTTAATTGTTATTAAAGGTACAAATGTCATTTATACGTGTATGTGTGATACAGTGTACCTTTTACAAAGGAGTGTTTGCTTTAAAATACATAATCACACATATACAATTTACTCCTCCAACATGTTGAATGTGTAATTTATCTCCTCTTGCACCACTTCAGTCTCTGAAAAACAGATGGGAATTAGGTTCATAACTTAGCTCATTATAGAGCTAAGGATTCCAATCCTTTGTACCAAAACCACCATGGGCTTGGGGCTCAGATACCGTGTTTCTTAGGACTTCCATGCTGACATGACTAACTACTTGCATCACTCTGCCTGTAATCCTAGCTTTAAAGACATTATGGCTTGAACTCAGTACATAATTTATATATAGCTTATGTAAGTATATATGGCAAAGTGAACTTTAGACTTTTTGGGGGGTTAATGCTTTGTACCAATTCTTCTTTCTCTACTAGTCTAATATTGCATTTAAATATAGTGTAAATATATATTATGTATTCCATATATAATTACTTTGGGTACTTGAAAATAAACAGCACAGAAAAAAACAGACACTATCTATTCCATTTCTCAGAATTGTAAGCAGAAGGAGAGTCCTTCCCCTCTCACTGGTTCCATTTATGGGCATAGCAGCTAGGAGTAGCTGAAAAGAGCACAGCCAGAAAGTTGTGGAAAGCACAAGATATTATTTATAGCATATAATTGCTTTTTTGTGTCTACCATTCATAATAGGCTCACAGTCTACTAAAATGTCTAGATATTTTTTGGACAAATCACTTTCTCAGCATGCCTCACTCATCTTGTACTTATAAAAGCTGATGTTTGTGAACTTGCATGTTACACTATAAATTCAAGGAGAGATCTGTGATTTCACCAGTCTTGAGTAGTTTGCCTTAGGACACTTAAAGATTAAATGACCTGCCCAAAGTCACATAACCAAGACTTTATAGTTATATTTATTAAATTTCACATTTGATTTAGCTCAGAACCCTAGCCTGTCAAGATTCAGAGGCAATATGGTATAGTGAAAAGAGGGCTGGATTTGGAATCAGAGGGCTTGGATTCGAATCTCAGTTCTGTCATTTACTATCCAGATAACCAAAGGCAAGTCACTTGACATCCCTGGGCCTCAATTTGCCCACATGTAAAATAAGGGAGTTAGGCTAGATGAAATTAAAGTTTGTTTAGGGATAGGGAAAAATGATCATGTTTACGGATCGAAGGAAAGAACCAATGGAGGGAGATAAATGGAAGATGCAATGGTATGATTATTAGAGCAAAGTTCAGGAGAAGGGATGAAGGGGATTTAATTAAGGGCAGAAGAGAGATTAGACTTGGAAATCTCTAATGCTTTGGTGGGTTGAGAAAGGAGGAAAGAAGGTGGGTGGATTGCCAGAACACCCATGGAGTGGAGACAGCCATTTTCTCTTCTGGGAATCTGCAAGAGTGAAATATTTCAGCAGAAAGATGGAAAACTAAAGATATGGAATGTTGCATACACTGCAGACATCTTTTCTATGTCACTTGGTTTTCTTTGACTGTTTTTCTTTGATACAAAGGAAGAAAGACACTGTAGTAGGAAGCATGCAGAAATGCAATGTTAAAAAATAGTATTAATGAAATTTATTAAAAACAAGTGGTTAAATCAAATTTGTTCATTATCTGTTCTAGCTCAGCCATGCCAAGGAGATAATGTAATCCACTTGATGTAATTAATTAGTCTTCAAGACAGTGAGGACAGATGTGCCTGTTTTTGTCTAATCCATAGCCTAGATGTCAAGTTACCATATGTGTTAGATTCACAGGAAATTAATTATCTTGGCAAAATGGGCAACAACTCAAACTTATCACATGATAAAGGGTACCAAGTGTCAGAGGACTAGAGAAAATTTTATCAAATGGAGGCCCTTTAAAATTTTTTTTAGACCCATACAGAAATTTTTGAAGATATGGTCCACCAATTCCTAACAGTTGGATCCTTTCCCTTAAGGAAATGACCCCCTATTCCTATACTAAATTCTTACCCTCTTCTGATTCATTGCAACTTCCCCTGACCCTCAGCTTCTGCTCCAGTTAATCAGACATCCTGTCCCTGATCCATGTTTAATCCTTTCTCCTCTACCATTGATCTTTTTTTCAGTTACCTATTCATGCTAGAAATGGTCTTTTAGAATTTCCTTAGAACCTACCTTCTTCAGGAAATTTTCTTAATTAATCCAGACCTCTTGGTCCCTGTTTCTATACTCTGTATGACTTGATGAAAGATTAAAAAGGGCCTTCAGCTTGAATGATGTCTGCAGAATGAAATCTCTGATGTCTCTGGAGGCATCATGACAGCAAGTTAACATCATGATCAATCCATCAGTAAGGATTTATTAAGTTTCTATTATGGGTTTAGTACTGTGTTAAGCAATGGAAATTCAAATTTTAAGAAAAAATAGTCCTTAGCCTCAGGGAGTTTACATTTTATAAGGGAAGCTATGTACATAAAACAAGTAAATGCAAGTAAATAAATTTCTAGTAGCTGGAAAATAAGAAAATGATGCAGAGAAGATAAGGAAAGGAGGGATCATAAAAGAGGAATAAATGTTCTTTATTCATTTCTCTAAACAGAACTGGAATACAGAGAAAAAAGCTGTTATCATATGTAATCTAACAAAGGTGAGTTTTGCCTGGTGCTTTGCAAATATAAAGAAAATGGTTTTAAACTAAACAGGATGTCTGGTAGTAAAGGGTGTGTGTGTGTATGTGTGCATGCGTATGTGTGTGTGTGTGCGTGGGCATGCGTGTATGTAGGCTAGCTAGATGGTTCAATAGAGTGATGGGACTAAAGTCAGGAAGACTCTAAGTTCAATTCTGGTCTCAGACACTCAATTAAATTAATTAATTTGTTAGCTGTGTGATCTTGGGCAAGCCACTTTACCCCATTTGCCTCTGTTTCCTCATCTGTAAAATGAGTTGGAGAAGGAAATGGTGAACCACTCCAGTATCTTTGCCAAGGAAACCCTGAATGGGGTCCCGAAGAATTAGACACAACTGAACAACAATATGTATGTGTGTGAATATAAAAATACATATATATGTATGTAAGTGTGTGTATACATACACATATACACATATATATTGGTGTCTGTTGATTTCCCAAGTTAGATACAAAAGAGAGTAGCCACAAAAAGAAGAGGAAGAGCAATTGAGAAATCCCCATATTCATAAGAGACAAAATCCAAATGGTAAAACCCAATGCTTCAACTTCCTTTGCAAAGATGTCCAAAGGAAGAGGAACTAGACATCTAAATATAGGAACTAGCATTCTTAACAAAAGGAGGCAAATTTGACCGTGCAGGTGTCCTAGAGAATTGATGAAATAAAACCTATGACTGGACCGTGGCTTTGACACATCACATGTCAGGAAAGGTTAAGAAATTCAAGAGATGGAAATGAATGTGTTTTAATAGCCTAGAAAACTCGCCTGAGGTTAAACTTCATTGAAAGCCAATGGGCGACACTTGGGAGAAAGAACTATTTGTTAAAGGCATGCTTAATATCCAGTATGACAGAAGTATGGTTCTATGGTGAAAAATTAATATACATAAAGTTATGTATCAATTAAATATCAATAGATATCAAAATCTTGTAAATCCAGTGCTAAGTTGTATAAAACAAATGATTGTTTTGAAGGATATATTGCATATTAAAAAAAGATTTTTTAAGATTTAGGATTATTTGTAGGGTTTACTATTTATCAGTGAATTTATTTTATTTTGTCCCAATTAATTTTCACACCATTATAAGGTGGTATGCTCCTTCAAATTTGCAAATGACACTAAGCAGGGAAGGATAGTTTAAGAAATTAGCTGAAATAGCCAGGATTCAAATAGCATTGAATTAAATCTAATAAAAGATGAAATTCACTGGGGATAAATGGGACCCCAAAGCCCCCAACTTTACCAATATAAGATGGGGGAAGCATGGCTAATAAATTCTACTGACCTATAAGTGGAATATGAGTTAGCAATCAAAAGGAAAGTGCGATTTTAGCTTCCATTACTAGGGACAAAGATTCCAGGAATAAGGTGGTGGCAGTCCCATTGTAGTGTGTCCTTATCAGAACCCTTCTAGAGTATTGTGCTTAGTGCAGTTGACCATGATGTAAAAAGGACTTTGATTAGCTGGAGAGTGTCCAGAGAAGGGCAATCAGGATGATGAGGGGCACTGAGTGAATCTGTGTAATAGGAGAAGTGGTTGGAGGAACTGGAAATGTTTAGGTTGGAGAAGAATCAGAGGTGACATGATAGCTGTCTTCAGCTATTTGAAGGGCTGTCATGTTGAGGAAAGATTAAATTTGTCTGTTTGGCCCCAGGGAGCAGAACCAGGAGCAGCGAATGGAAAACAAACAGTGAGTTTCAAAAAGGAAAGTTTAGAATTGGTGTCACAAAAAAAGGTTTCTGGCAATTAGAGCCATCAGGAAGTGGAATAGGTTGCTTTGAGAGGGTAGGGCATTTTAGGGGTCTTTTAAGCAGAGGCTAGACAGCTCTTTGTCAGGGGGATTTTTTCAAGTGTAGATAGATTAGATCTAAATTTCTTAAACTGTGGGTTCTGACCCCATGTGGGGTCACCTAAGAGAATGTGGGGATTAAGAAATTTATTAGCAGTAAATTTTTGATTTTTATACCTATTTTTCATATCTACATATATGGGGTCACATAAATATTTCTTGGGTGAAAATGGGTCACAAGTAGAAAAAGTTTAAGAAGTCCTGAATTAGATGATAGCAGAAATCCTTTCTAACTTTCTTATTCTGTGATTTTGTGTCACTTCCCTGCTTGAGAACTGACCATACCATTCATTTGTTTTTGTTTTTTTCTTGGAAATATTTTATTTTCCCAATTACACATAAATATGGTTTTCAACATTCATTTTTGCAAGATTTTGAGTTCCAAAGTTTTTTTCTCCCTCACTCCCTTATCTCCTCCCTCCCCAAGACAATATGCAATTTGATATATGACCATACCATTTAAATAGAAGGTCCATTCTTCCCAATTTTCCTCATTGCTGAATGGGGAAAAATGCAAGGCCATATGGCCTGGATTATGCTTCTATGTTGCTTTTTGAACCTTAAAGACACTAATGCTAATGGCTAGTGTAAGGTTGAACGAGATAAGTTCTATAAAACTCTCCAAACTCTTCAGAAAGGATGCTGATGTAATACAGAATGCCCTTCCTACTGGCTGAGAGAGTTAAGACAAATGAATTTGGGACTGTTCTCTCTGAGATGCCTAGGAACCCCATGTGCCTGGCAAAAGCTATGATGATGCCTCCAGCTGGCATGGGAAGTAACCAACTGGGCAAATCCACCTTTAGAACTTTCTGATGAGAAGGGCTCCTGGGTTCTGTTCCTCTTCTCACAGGGTAGTCCCACACCAAAAACTCACTCAGGCACAGGGGAGATGTTCCTATCTGGAAATGACAGAAGCTATCAGGCACAACATGCTGAGAAGCCACAGAGAACACTTGACCTTGAGGGACAGATTAATCAGCTTCTATTGGGTAGAAAAGATGGAAATGTCAGGTAGGGGTCATTCTGAGCTGAAGTAGAATTGAACTAAGAAGTTAGTTCTAACCCAAAATCTTGAAGTGATAATTAAAACAGCAAGCAAGTGGCACACATTCTAGCCAATGCCATTTACTTAGATGCATTTTATTCTATCTGCCTTATATAGAATTTGTTTTTCACAGTGAAGACAGGGATCTTGACAACACCAGGGAATTCCCAATCCTTATGAGTTTCTTTCTTCCCTACTGCTTTTGGGGATATTCTTTTTTTTTCTTCTTTTTTTTCTGAGGCAATTGAGGTTAAGTGACTTGCCCAGGGTCACACAGCTAGGGAATGTTAAGTGTCTGAGGTCAGATTTGAACTCGGGTCCTCCTGACTTGAGGGTTAGTACTTTATCTACTGCACCGCCTAGCTGCCAGTGCAGGATCTGAAGTCAGGAAGTACTCTTGCTGAGTTCAAATCTAGCCTCAGACACTTACTAGCTATGTCACTCTGGTCAGTCACAACCCCGCTTGCCTCAGTTTCCTCATCTGTAAAATGAGCTGGAGAAGGAAAGAGCAAACCAATGCAGTATCTTTGCCAAAAAAAAACCCAAATGAAGTCACAAAAAATTGGACATGATTTAACTAAAACAATCTTTCAGGGCTCACTTACCCAACTTATACTGCCACTGCCCAGCTGGGTGCTGAAAGGAATGATTAGTAATATTCCTAGGTGGGTGGCTATGTTCCCCCTAGGTCACAAGCCCCCACCATCATGCTTCTCCTTAGCGCTTAGAAAAGTTTTTGGTTATTCAGTCATTCATTTATATCTGATTCTGACCATAGTATGTTTTCTGGACATCTATTTCTTGACAATTATACTGGTAGTTTGCCATTCCCTTCTACAGAGGCAAACAGACCAGGGTTACATAGCTAGAAGGTGTCTGAGGTTGAATTTGCATTCAGGTTTTCCTGACTCCAGGCCCAGTGTTCTATCCACTGACCACTTAAGGCATTTATTCAAATGGTGTATAGTCATGTCCCTCCATTATCACTGGTAGACTTTCTCACAAATATATCCAGAGTCCAAAAGGGAGAAACAAAAGGCAGAAACCCAAAGGACAATGATACTGAGGCATACATGTAGGGGACAGCAACTCACAGCTTGAATTGTAGGCCTTTGGTGTACTTTTTTGTCTAGAGACTTCTCACAAAGTTCACTCCATGTTACAGTTTGTTTTTGTTTTTATTTTTGTTATTTAACCAGGTGGTGGTTGTTCACAATCTGTGGTTGGTAGGTTGGCTAGTTGGTTGTTGTCCTTTGTCCTCAAAGAGAACCAAAATGGCATCACTATGTTACAGTGTGTCAGACTGATCAGACCAGCACAAGCTTGGAATGCTCCGCCATGGGCCGGACACAAATAGGCACTATGACCATTTGGGGTGGAGTCTCTAACTTGGCACATCTCCTGTTTCTTCTGAGCTACTTCAATTCTGCTTTGATTATATGGCACAGAACCTTCTCTCCATGCTAGGTGGCCCTGTGCCAGTGTCTCCTATGTCATGTAGTCAATTCTAAATTCTTAAGAGAGAACTTAAAAATGTCCTTGTATCGCCTCTTCTGACCATGCTGTGAACACTTGCCAGGCACAAGTTCTTCATAAAACAGTCTCTTTGGTAGTCATTGCAGTTCACAATCCACAGTATTTTTGCCAGACCAGTGATCTGGTAAGCTGCTTCTCCTAGGGTGCCCTGCCTTGTCGGGGTTCTTGGTGAGCATGTTGCTCAGCTGCTGGACAGTTCCAGCCGGGGTATCTCTGCTGAAAGGGTTGATTTACTGGACTCCTGGGCTTGGCCCTTCCATGGACAGCTATGTATTTTTTTTTTACCTTCAGCCACTGGCTGGCCTAAGACGGTTGCACTATAATGTTACCATATTGTTTTTAGCTGGAGTGTTACAAGGTCCTTTCAGCTTTGTAGCTCTACAAGGATAGACAAGACTTCAGCTTTATGAGGGCAAAAATCCTTAGGATTAGGAGAAGCTTTTTCCCTTTGACTAAGAGCCTCAGCGCAGGGGGCGGCACAAACCTCTGAGCAAGAGGTGTCTTTCATTTTCAACAAATTATTCCTACTCAAATTCTCTTCACTTTGCAAACATCTCCAGGCTCCCTTTGGGTGATCAGTATATTTCAACTCAAATTCCTTTGGGAATCTTACGTAGATGAGTTGCTAAGGACAACCTATTTATTGGAGGCATGTTCAATGTCTTAGTGACCTCTTCATATGCAATTAAGGTATTCAAACATTCTATCTTTTTCTGGTGGAGGAATTTTTTTATTTTGCATATGCAAAATTCTATTTTTTCTTTCTGTGTTTTAGACTTTTAGTCTTGGAAGAACTTTGCCTTTTGCTGGTCTTGCTTAGGCATCCATTTCCCTTTTGTGAAATTTTATTTTTTTTTATTCTGAATTTGATGAACAGTAAAAGAGACTATCTCTACTTATATAGTTAAACAGAAAAAGAAGACTGTATGTGAAACCACAAATTTCTATTACATACAACTTAATTTTTATATATTTCAATGTTATAATTATTTTAATATATGTGTATAATTATATGATAAATTCAGGTAATTACTTTCACAGCTATATCATCTGTGTTCCTGTCTAAACTTCCTTTTTTTTTCCTTTTGTGCATTTAAAAATGTCTCAATGTCAACTCTGAGATACCACTACACACTTGTCAGATTGGCTATGATGACAGGAAAAGATAATGACAAATGTTGGAGGGGATGTGGGAAAACTGGGACACTGATACATTGTTGGTGGAACTGTGAATGGATCCAGCCATTCTGGAAAGCAATTTGGAACTATGCTCAAAAAGTTATCAAACTGTGCATACCCTTTGACCCAGCAGTGTTTCTATTAGGCTTATATCCCAAAGAGAACTTAAAAGAAGGAAAGGGCCCCACATGTGCAAAAATGTTTGTGGCAGCCCTTTTTGTAGTGGCTAGAAACTGGAAGCTGAATGGATGCCCATCAATTGGAGAATGGCTGAATAAATTATGGTATATGAATGTTATGGAATATTATTGCTCTGTAAGAAACGACTAGCAGGACGATTTCAGAGAGGCCTGGAGAGACTTAAATGAACTGATGCTGAGTGAAACGAGCAGAAGCAGGAGATCATTATACACGGCAACAACAAGACTATATGATGATCAGTTCTGATGGACATGACTCTCTGCAACAATGAAATGTTTCAAACCAGTTCCAATTGTTCAGTGAAGAGAGCCATATACACCCAGAGAGAGGGATGTGAAATGTGGACCACAACATAATATTTTCATGCTCTCTATTGATGTTTGCTTGCATTATGTTTCCCTTCTCATATTTTTTTCTTCTGGTAGATCCAACTTTTCTTGCATAGTAAGATAACTATAAAAATATGTATACACATATTCAATTTGTCAAGTATTTTAACATAATGAACATGTAGTAGACTTCCTGCTATCTAGGGGAGGGGTGG
The DNA here is from genome assembly GCA_023553655.1 of Myrmecobius fasciatus. Classification (NCBI taxonomy): domain Eukaryota; kingdom Metazoa; phylum Chordata; class Mammalia; order Dasyuromorphia; family Myrmecobiidae; genus Myrmecobius; species Myrmecobius fasciatus. Next base: position 38,314 of record JAJPUD010006517.1, read on the forward strand.
GGGTTAGGGGGGAAAATTTGTAACAGAAATCTTTGCAAGGGTCAGTGTTGAAAAATTGCCCATACATATGTTTTGCAAATAAAAAGCTTTAATAAAATGAAAAAAAGTCTCAATGATTATTTTCTTGCCATTCTTAAAATTCTTGTTTCAAGCTTGATACTTTTGGATATGACTGAGCTCATTATTAGAGAGAATGATTATTCAATATTCTAGTCCTACAATGAAGAACAGGGTTGCTAACAGCTTAGGAGAGAAGACCTCTTAGCTATATGTCATATGTGTACACACACACACACACACACACACACACACACACACACACAGGTTTTTCTAAATAGAACTGTCAAGGAGGCATGAATAATTATTTCCGAAATCTTGCCCATCACTCTTTAAACTTTGATTCCTGATTGGAAGGGAACAGGAGATTGGAACAATAAGACTGACTGACTCTGTCATCCTCAGAGAGGGGATACAAGGCTTGAATTATATTTTTTGTTCCCCTAAACATAAAGAAAATGGTGTTCAGATTCAAGTTACTTTCCTGGCCTCCATCTCCTTTTGACGAAAAAGTGCCCCAAATTATATCTGAAGGTTCACTATCTTTCCAGCAAACATTAATTATACAAAGATCATCAAAAATAATGAACACCAAATAATTCCATTCATCTAAGCTTATAGCAGATAGAATTTAGGGAAGTTATACAGATTAGAACATACCAGAAAATACACGGAATGAATAAACTCTCCCATTGCGATCAATATATCCCACCTCAACTGAGGGAGCCACAGTCTCAACCAAGAAGAAATAACTCAAAAGTTCCTAGTATAATAAGATAGAAATTAGAGGCAAGTTAAGGCATTAGTTTCTGTACACGTTCACTTATTTCTCAAAAAAGAACCTTTTCTCCCAAACCCATGACAATTCTGTACCTTTCTTTACTTTAGCTTGGAGCATCATTCTTTTCCTCTTTAAGCGAGTCTTACTCAAATGCTCCAGGCTTGAATCTTGGGTTACAAGAGTGCCCCTTACTATTATTTTCTTCCCCTCCCAATTCTGAAAAATATCAAGAAGTTTCAATTTAACTCTAATGCCTTTCCTGTCCCTCATTCCTCCCTGATATCTCCATCTTATACCTGAATGGAATAGACTTGTGTTTAATTATTTCTTCCTTGTTATTGCTGACTGGATTCTCACCTCATGTGGTGAAGAAAAAAAATAAATTATTTGAAAAGACACGATATTAAATAACTTCATTGCCAAGTTGCCAGCCTCTTCTTAATTAATTTATTTTTTAATTTATAGAATAAAACAAGCATTCCCATAACATAGTATAATAAAAAATATGATTACTCATGACCCACAGGGCACCTCCAACCTGTCTGGCATATCACTGTGCCCAGCAGTAGAGCCCCTGGAAAATGAGCTAGTGCTGCAAAGGAGAAGGGAGGTGAGGTGAGGTATGGGCAAGAGAAGGACAATATAGTTGGCAGTGTGTGCTAATGCTCCTGTCATCAAAGTCACCTCTCCACCTGCTGTTTTATACTTTGTATACTTTGCCTTTCACTCCTACTTCTGTAATCTTCCTTTCTCTGATTCTCTCTGTTCCTTTAAAATTGTCTCCTCTTCCTTTGCCATTCCATAAAATCTTGTCATGGAACTGCTCTCAAGAAGAAGCCCTAGTTCAAATTTTAAGTGCATATGGTGTAGATGTGAGATATAGTAACAGGATTGTAATGTATTTTCTTTCTTTCTCCCCATTTCTTATCTGCCTTCTTTACTTATTTCTCACATTCCCCTTTCAACACGAGACTTAGATTTGGAAGAGACATTAAAGAATATCTAGTTCAACTTCTTCATTTTATAAATGAGGAAATTGACTTATAAAGTGGGAAAGTCACTTATTCAGAGTCACAGAAGTAGTAAGGGATTCAAGTATGATCTTCTGGTACTTCATCATATACTCTTTTTTTAATTTTATTTTTTTAATTTTATTTGCATAACATATGTGTGGGTAATTCTTCAACAATAACCCTTACATAGCTTTCCGTTACAAATTTTTCCCCCAACTCCCCACCCCTCCCCTAGATGGCAGGATATCCACTGCATGTTAATTATGTTAAAATATTGGTAAATCGAATACATCATATACTCTTTTTGTGACACTGCCTGCCTTAGCTTCTTCTTGTTCCTCTCAGTTCTATTCACATGTATGCTGATGAAATTCTATGCTGGGGACACCTGGCCCATGAAGATAGGACTCAGGTTCTTTTTTCAAATTCTTTGGCTCTTCTTTCATCCTAAAGGTCTAGGGAAAAGTTTATGTTCCAATTCACGTCTAGGCTCTTCTCAGAAGGGGAACAAAATGGACAATGTTAATCAGATCTACCATAGCTCTTTTCTTCACACAGAAGAAAAAGTTAAAACAAAAGATTCAAAAATTCATATTGACAAAGATTTAAAGAAGCAAAAAAATGCATAACTATAGCTATTATCTCTTGGGGAATTGATACTTGAAATATCAAAACATGAGAAACTGGTGAATAAATATTCCACATTTACTTCAGCTCTGAAATGGATGCTTGAGTTGGTCTTCTTGACTCTTAAATTAAACATTGTATCTTAGCATGAATGGAAAATTTTACCTTGCAGTTAAAAAAATACTATCACAAATAGAGGAGATGCTTATTGTATGTTAATGGACACATTATTTCCCTATTCCTATACCTCTCCACTCCATTTACAATTTCTTTACCTATAAAATGGGGATAATAAGTCCATACTGCCTGTTTCACAGGGTTGTTGTGAAGCTCAAGCATTATATTGCAAGTAAAGTACTTGGCCAAATTTAAGGTGCTACATATATATTGTTGCTTTTATTAGTATTATCTCATTTTCTCATCTTTTTCAATGGAATTCAGATAGAAATGGCCTTAGGACAAGTCTCCAGACTGCTATTTTTATTTTGTACTTAATATTCTAAAGATAGATTTTGACACAAATGAATAAAATAACAACTTAATCAAAATATTAGGACGTAATTTTGTCTTCTGCAGGCTCATTGAAAGCTTCTTTGGGATAATCGCAATAGAATATAGGACAAAAGGGATTTTGTCCTCTTCCAAGATGGTTTTGACTTCTTATGCAAGATCTCTTTATTTTGAATGCTTTTAATGTCATGTAATTTAGTGATTATAAGCATTTGACATGACTTCTATTAAAAATATTGTCTTAAATATTTTATGAATCAGTTTTGTATCTGGGCACCTGTGGGCAACATTTCTGATAATGGTCCAGTTCCAGTACATATTACTTGTCAGATTCTAAAGGATGTCTATGAAGTCTTCATCTGTACTATGGAAATTTGTTGTGTGTTAGTTTTATGAAAGATACTGAGCTTCCAATATAACCCTTAAACTAATCCTAACCTTAACCAGGGTTATATTTTACTAGGTATTTGCTAGGTATTAATTTTAATAACTTCTAGTGATATATTAGGGAGTTTCTGCAGTTTTATTGCATAATCTATACTCATCAGTACCTTTTGACTCCTTAAGGATAATCCTTCTGGATTATCAGGATTATCAGGATGATGCTGAATTGCCATTACAGTCATTTATCTGGCACTTTTTGGCCATCCTATTGTTCTTCTTCCTTATCCCAACTATTGAAATTTTCTAAAAGGAGTAACTTAAATTATTTGAAGGGCAACCAAGCTAATATCCAGAGATTTGATAAGAAGTAAAAGAAATTTGAGTCCATAATTCAGACACAGCCTGTACCAAGAACATCTCAGTGGCAGCAAGAAGAGTATTTCAAAAACCAGTCCTTGAACTAGATAGCTGGATATTGTGAGCTGAGCTCTATATTATAAAAGAGCCTTCCTAGAAGGTGGCCGTATCAGTAGCAGCTTAGCAAAGGGCTCTGTGGGGAAGCTAACAGAGAACAATGTGAAGATACCATTAGAGGACATTGATGTTTGCAGCATTGGGACGATGATTACCTTAACTGCATTTTTTCCTCATCTGTGTATCTTTTTTTTGGTATATTTCCTAGTGTACTCTTCCTCATTTGTATTATGGTAACCTCTAGGAGATTTGGAAAAATTGTGTATGGGGGACTTTTTTTTTGGCCACTTCCTTTACTGTGCTGGATGATTAAATAACTTTTGTTTTGAATTAGTGTATCCTGTAGTTAGGTTTGTAAATGTAAATACATTAATGGGGGCTTGTGAAATATGTTTTAGATGAATACCCACAGACTATCTTGCATCTGAGAGGTTCACATGTGAGGAGGAGTTGAAGCATTACATTTCTTCAATTCTCTTCTTTTTCTCAATATAGCTATTTACCCTTTTATCATCCTCTGTTTTTTCCCTGATCTCAGGTCATTGTGAACTTCAGTGAAACTGATATGATTTTTGCAGGACTGTGCCACCCTTTTGTACTTATCATCCATTTTCTCTCATGGCTTTCATCTTCTCTATATATGTCTCTCTTTTTCTAACAGTTAACAAAAGGAGATTTACTTAGCAATAGCAGAAGTATTTTCAAAAAAGCAAAGCTCTGAGATTGATATAGCTGAGTAAAGCCCCCTTGTCGGAATTATTCATTGAGATAAACCCACCAAACCTTAGTACTTTTAGGATGAAAGATAAATCTTTTGCCTAGTAAATAAGAGCTTTTGCAATCTGCCCCCCCATCCGTCTTTTGAATCTAATTTAATGCAATATCCCTTCACAAACTATATGTGCTAGCTAAAATAGATTATTAGTGATTCCCCAAACTCAATGTACCATCTCCTCCTGCCCCTGTGTATTTACAAAGACCATTTTCCATTTTTAGAATGTATTCCTTTCTCATCTCTATTTCTCAAAATCTTTGTTTTCCTTCAAGGCTCAACTCAGTGGTTACCACCTCAATGATGCTTCTTCTTAAACCCCTATAAGAAAAAAATTATAGTAAAAAACCCCCAAAATATGCTTCAATATGTATTCAGAAATAAACAGTTCTTTCTCTGGGTGTAGATAGCGTTTTTCATCCTAAGTCCTTCAGAGTAGTCATAGATCATTGTATTGCTGAGAATAGCAAAGTCATTCACAGCTGATCATCCCACAACATTGATAATACTTTGTACACTTTGAGTTCATGGAGGACTTTCCAGGTTTTTCTGCGAGTATCCTGCTTATCATTTCCCATAAAACAATAATGTTCTATCATAATCACATACCACAATTTATTCAGCTATTCCCCAATTTCCAATTCTTTGCCCTAAGAAGAGATCTGCTATAAATATTTTGTATATATAGATCCTTTTCCTTTTTTAAAAAAAGTCTTTTGGGATTCATGCATAGTAATGATATTGTTAGGTCAAAGGATATACATGATTTTTTATAGCCCTTTGGGCATAGTTCATATTTTTAAATCATTTATCAATTGGGGAATGGCTCATTTTTTAAATTAAATTTGACTCAGTTTCTTATTTATTTGAGAAATGAGGCCTTCATCAAACACTTCAAAATTCTTTTCCCAATCATTATTACTATTTCCTCCCATTTATTCTATTCTCTGCTTTCATTCTGACCCTCCTCAAAAGTGTTTTGCTACTGACCACTCCCTCCCCCAATATATCCTCTCTTCTATAGCCTTCCCCCCTTCTCCTCCTTTCCTGCAGGGTATAATAGATTTCTATATCCATATTGAGTGTATATGTTATTTTCTCTCTGAACCAATTCTGATGAGAGCAAGATTCTCTCACTCCCACTCCCCCCTTTCCTTTCACTTTAAAAGCTTTTTCTTGCTCTTTTGTGGCAGATAATTTACACCATTCCACCTTTATCTTTCCTTTTCTCCCAGTACATCTCTCTCAATCCTTAATATTTTTAAAATATTATTCTTTCATATTCAATTCACATCTGTACCCTCTGTCTAAATGAACTCCTTCTACATAACATAACATAAGAAAACTTCTTATGTTATATGTATCATCCTTCCCTGTAGGAATATAAACAGTTTAACCTTATGATTTCCATTTTTTGCTAATCTTTTTGTTTCTCTTGAGTCTTGTATTTGAAAGTCAAATTTTCTATTTAGCTCTGGTTTTTTCATCAAGAATCTTTGAAAGTCCTTTGTTTCACTGAATGTTCACCTATTCTCTGAAGAATTATATTATACTTATTTTTTGCTGGGTAGGTGATTCTTAGTTATAATTCTAGTTCCATTGCTCCCTAGAATATCATATCCCAAGCCTTCTGATCCCTTAATGTAGAAGCTGCTAATTCTTGGTTTATCCTGACTGTAGTCACATTGTACTTCAATTGTTTCTTTCTGGAAGGTTGCAATGTTTTGTCCTTGACCTGGGAGTTCCAGAATTTGGCTATAATATACCTGGGAATTTTAATTTTGGGATATCTTTCAGGAAGTGATCAGTGGATTCTTTCAATTTCTATTTTACTCTCCAGTTCTAGAATATCAGGATAGTTTTCCTGTGTAATATCTTGAAAGATGATGTCTAGGTTCTTTTTTTTGATGATGGTTTTCAGATAGACCAATAATTTAAAAATTATCTCTTCTGGATCTATTTTTCAGGTCAACAGTTTTTTCAATGAGATACTTCACAATATTTTCTATTTTTTCATTCTTTTCATTTTGTTTTATTGTTTCTTGGTTTCTTATAAATTCATTAGCTTCTATTTGCTCAATTCTAATTTTCAAGGAATTATTTTCCTCACTGAGCTTTTGAACTTCCTTTTCCATTTGGCCAATTTTGCTTATAAGGCATTCTTCTTATTATTAGCATTTTCCATTTCCTTTTGCACCAGTCTCAATGCTCTTCCCAATTTTTCCTTTATCTCTCTTATTTGATTTTCAGAATCCCTTTTGAGCTTTTTCACATCCCAATACCAATTCTTATTTTTCTTGGAGGGCTTTGGATATAGGAGCTTTGACTTTGTTATTTTCTTCTGAGTGTGTGTTTTGATCTTCCTAATCACCATAATAACTTGATGTTTGCTCATTTTTCAAGTCTATTACTTTTTTTTAAAACTCTATTAAAGTGGGACATGTTTCCAAGGTGGATGGTGTTTTGTGTAGCTATTTTCAGAGATACTTTTAGGGACCTGACCACAAATATTCTTTTCTGTCCTGGAACTGTGAGAAGTGTCCCTGCTCCATTATGGCTATAAGTTCTAGTGTGCTAAAGCAAAAAAGTCCTTCCTCAGTGCCAGTAAAGAGACCTCCTATGTATTGAGATCTCAGGAAACAGTTGCTATCATCACTACCCATGCCCATATTGGTTTTCTCGTTTTTTAAGATCCTCTCACCCTACTAAAAAACTTTTCCTGCTGACTTCTGAGTTGTATTAATTGATTCTGGACTGAGAAGTATAGAAACTGCTGTTTTAGAGGCCTTGAGGCCCATTCCTGCTTTGCTGGTTCCCTAGTTTGTACCAGGACTATGTGGTAAACTCCCACCTTAGTGCCTCAAACTTTTTCCACTGACCTTTAAGTTGTCTTCTGCTGTAAAATTGTTCCACTCTGTGTGTTCTGACACTCTAAAACTTGTTTAAAATCATTAAATAAAGAAATTTGGAGGTGTTTGGGGGAGAGCCCAGTAAGTCTCTGACTTTACTTGACTACAGATTATCCCTGCCTTTTGATAAAGACTTTATGAGCAGCATTTGTTCCCTGCAACTATTAGACATTGAATAAGTTAAATATGGTCTGCTGATAGATGGGTTGAGCTCACCAGTACTGATAAATTCTTTTCTTTGTATTCCTGCACTAGAGTTGATTTTCAGTATCATTTGGGGAAAAATCCCTCGGTAGTTGCAGACATCAATAAAAAATGGCCACAATGGAATAGGTAATCCCACTAGAAATTTATTTTCTTCTCCATCTAAGGATCATATATTTAGAAGTAGAAGTGACCTTTGAGGTCATTAATTCCAGATCCTTCATCTGAGAAAACTGAGATCCAGGATTTATCCAGAATCATCTAACTAGGAAGTGTCCAGGACAGAATTCAAACCTGAGTCCCCAGATCCAGTGCTCAATCCATAGTATTGCTCACCATTGTGCCATACTTTATGTGAATGTTTTCTTATGCCTGACATAGAGCACCATAGGCTTGAAAACTGGAACAAAGAGAGAGAGAGACCCACAAAGGGGGTTACTCAATTCTTTGTTTTGTTTGTGACACAAGAAAAGGACAGCTAGATAGCCTCAGCCCAATACCTGGCTAGTTTTACCTTTCTCAGACTTGGGTCTCTCCTTCCTTCTTTGTCCCTCTGATCAGCAGGGTATTCACAATTACAGAATGTTAAGATGTTATAACTGGAAAGGGTCTCCAAAGGGGTGTGCTAGAACCAGCCTGAACCAGCTCAGGAGTGGCAATTATTATATTTTCAGTGTGAGCATTTATACCTCAGAAATTGGCAAATGCTGCAAATTAGGGCTTAATTTATAGTTTTGTTAATTGCCTTGACTTGAGAATGTGATGGAGAAAATATTAATAATGCAGATTAAATGTAAAAGTTGTCAGATATCCAGTTTTTTAAAAACCAGTTGTTAAACATTTGCCAGCATACCCCTGTTTCAAAGGTCATTTGGTCCAACTCTCCACCTATTTTATACATGAGGATACTGAGGCTCAAAGAGTGACTAATAATCAGTGACTAATAAGCTGGATCTAAGTTCAGTGCCCTGAACTTTATTACTTGTAATTGTCCCAGTTCCTGTGGTCTAGATAGGACCCTGGCCAATGGATTCTGGGCTATCTCTTATGAGAAAGCTAGATGCACTACTTTCTTTCCAGATGGCATTTGAAGCAAAGAGACAAAGTTAAGCTTGCGTCAACCCGGGATCTGGAGAAACAGATCCTGTTTCTAGGTCTTCGTTGGAACTTTTTCATTCTTTTTTAAGATTAGTTTCCTCCCTCCTTTGACAAAGACTTCGTTTCAGTTACCACATTAGGGAAAAAACTCAGGCAGCAGAGAGCATGCAGAGAGTATAATTGAGGCTGCCAAAGTCACAAAGTAGAAGCCGAGTTTCTGTATATGCACATAATGACTTCCTTTCTCCTTCTCACAGCCCACGCATGGACCTGCAGGGAGAGAGAAAACCCCTCACCTTAGGGGGCCCAGTGGCAAGAGCTCTCCAGATCAAAGCTCATCTGCCAGCCTCCAGGAGGAATGGGCCACTGCTAACTGTAATATTGTAAGACTCCGAGGTAGGGATATGAGAGACTGGGGGCCATAGGCCAGATGTATGGGGGATGAATAGAGATAAGGCCCTGTTGGGTGTTTCAGTTTTGAAAATTTACAGGTATATTGAGCCCCCAAGAAGTCTCTGGAGTGGAGTGCATTTGGGGTCTTGTAAAATGAGAAATCCTCAGGGGTTTATTACAGATATTTTTGGGGTTGACATCTAGAGATTACAAGTTGGGGAAGGTTCTTGGGGGCACAGAAATTTTACTTATATTTTGGTCTTTTCAAATTTTTCTTCTTTTATAAAGCAAGGGATTCAAGTGACTTGTTTCCCTCTATAATATGCTCTAATTCCCTTGGTTCTCCTCTTATCTGTCTGGCTGCTACTTCTCAATCTCCTTATTTTCATGTCATACCCTTTTACTGTGAAAGACTGCAAGCTCTATCCTGGGCATCCTTTCTCTCTATGTGTGTGTGTGTTTTTTTTCTACATAAACAAACTTTGTCTCTGTCAGTCTGTCTGTCTATCTCTTTCTCTCTCACACACACATAAACACACACACACAGACACACACCATTATTCCCATGTATGCAATGATTATTGCCAGTCAATCAGTCAATAATAAATCCATATATAACCTTGGTCTCTCCTGCTCTCTGGTTCCTCATTACCAACTGCTTATTAGAATTTTCATCTGTTAGGCATCTCAAATTTAGCCTGTCCTAAACAAAACTCATTATTTTCCCTTTCAATCCTCTCCCGCACCTTTCTAACTTCCCTATTTCTTTTGAGAATACCATCATCTATTCAGCACCTAAATTCACAACCTTGGAGTTACCTCAATTTTCTTCTTTTCCATCCCGTACAATCAATGATCTTGCATCTGTCCTCTTTTCTTCATTCATGTGATGATCACCATAGTTCAGATCCTTATCCTCTCTCACAAACAAAAAATATTATTTTAATGAAAAAAACCACATTTTCTCTCCTTGCTACCTGATTATTTAGGGGGAAAAAGAAAAATCCTTGTAACAAACATGTGTAGTAAAGCAAAACAAATTCCTGAATTTCCATGTCCAAAAATATGTATGCCTCATTCTGCATCCTCAATTCATCACTTCTTTGACAGCAGGTGGGTAGCATGTTTCATTATAGATTCTCTGGAGTCATATTTTTTTTCACTTGATTTTAAATCTTCAGCAATCTGACATTTAACTCAAAGTGTTCTCTCCAAAGTTACTAATAATATAATATTTGTTTATTAAAGCTTTTTATTTGTATAACATATGTATGGGTAGTTCCCCAACAATGATCTTTACAAAGCTTTCCATTACAAATTTTACCCCCAGTCCCCTCCCCTCCCCTAGATGGCAGGAAGTCCACTAAATGTTAATAATGTTGAAATGCTTGACAAGTTATGCAAGAAAAATCCTATCTACAAGAAAAAAAAAAGAATCAGAGAAAGGCAACACAATGCAAGCAAATGTCAATAGAGATCATGAAAATGTTATGTTGTGGTCCATATTTCATTTCCCTCTCTCTGGGTGTATATGGTTTTCTTCAGTGAACAATTGGAACTGGTTTGAGACAATTCTTTGTTGCAGAGAGCCATGTCCATCAGAATTGATCCTCATGTAATACTGTTGTTGCTGTGTATGATGATCTCCTGGTTCTGCTCGTTTCACTCAGCATCAGTTCATGCAAGTCTCTCCAGGCCTCTTTGAAATCGTCCTGCTGGTCGTTTCTTACAGAGCAATAATATTCCATAACATTCATATACCATAATTTATTCAGTTACTCTCCAATTGATGGGCATCCCTTCAGTTTCCAGTTTCTAGCCACTACAAAAAGGGCTGCCACAAACATTCTTACACAGGTGGGTCCCTTTCCCTCCTCTAAGATCTCTTTGGGATATAGGCCCAGTAGAAACCCTGCTGGGTCAAAGGGTATGCACAGTTTGACAACTTTTTGAGCATACCTCCAAATTGCTCTCCAGAATGGTTGGATCCGTTCACAGCTCCACCAACAATGTATTAGTGTCCCAGTTTTCCCACATCCCCTCCAACATTCATCGTTATCTTTTCCTGTCATTTTAGCCAATCTGACAGGTGAGTAGTGGTACCTCAGAGTTGTCTTAATTTGCATTTTTCTTATCAATAGTGATTTGGAGCAACTTTTCATATGACTAGAGATGGTTTTAATTTCATCATCTGAAAATTGTCTGTTCATATCCCTTGACCACTTATCTATTGAAGAGTGGCTTGAATTCTTATATGTATGAGATAATTCTCTATATATTTTAGAAATGAGGCCTTTATCAGAACCATTAAATGTAAAGATGATTTCCCAATTTGATGCTTCCCTCCTAATCTTGTCTGCATTTGTTTTGTTTGTACAGAAACTTTTTAAGTTAATATAATCAAAATTATCCATCTGGTGTTCAATTAGGAGTTCCAGGTCTTCTTTGGACATAAATTTATTCCATCTCCATAGCTCTGAGAGATAAACTACATTACATACTTCTAACTTGCTTACAAAGTCCCTCTTTATATCTAGATCATGAACCCATTTAGATCTTATCTTGGTATGTGGTGTTAGGTATGGGTCAAGCCCTAATTTCTTCCACACTAGTTTCCAATTTTCCCAGCAGTTTTTGCCGAATAGTGAGTATTTATCCCAAAAGCTGGGGTCTTTGGGTTTATCGAATACTAGATTGTTAAGGTTATTGCCTAGATAGTCCTGATATCCTATTCTGTGCCACTGATCAACTGCTCTATTTCTTAGCCAGTACCAAACGGTTTTGATGACCCCTGCTTTATAATACAGTTTTAGATCTGGTACAGCAAGGCCACCTTTATCTGCCTTTTTTTTCATTAATCCCCTTGAAATCCTTGACCTTTTGTTCTTCCAAATGAACTTTGCTACTATTTTTTCTAGATCTGTAAAATAATTTCTTGGGAGTTTGATTGGTATGGCACTAAATAAGTAGATTAGTTTGGGTAGTATTGTCATTTTTATTATGTTCGCTCTGCCTACCCATTAGCACTTAATATTTTTCCAATTGATTAGGTCTGATTTTATTTGTGTGGAAAGTGTTTTGTAATTTAGTTCATATAGTTTCTGACTTTCCCTTGGCAGATAGATTCCCAAATATTTTATACTATTGACAGTTATTTTGAATAAAATTTCTTTTTGTATCTCTTGCTGCTGAACTTTGTTGGTAATATATAAAAATGCTGATGATTTATGTGGATTAATTTTGAATCCTACCACTTTGCTAAAGTTGTGAATTGTTTCTAGTAGTTTTTTAGTTGAGTCTCTAGGGTTCTCTAAGTATACCATCATGTCATCTGCAAAGAGTGATAATTTGGTTTCTTCATTACCTACTCTGATTCCTTTTATCTCTTTTTCTTCTCTTATTGCTAAAGCTAACATTTCTAATACAATATTAAATAGTAATGGTGACAGTGGGCAGCCTTGTTTCACTCCTGATCTTATTGGGAATGGTTTTAGTTTGTCTCCATTACATATGATGCTTGCTGATGGTTTTAAATAGATGCTACTGATCATTTTAAGGAAAAGCCCATTTATTCCTATACTCCCTAGTGTTTTTAATAGGAAAGGGTGTTGGATTTTATCAAAGGCTTTTTCTGCATCTATTGAGATAATCATATGGTTTTTGTTAGTTTGGTTATTAATATAATTAATTATGCTGATAGTTTTCCTAATATTGAACCAGCCCTGCATCCCTGGTATAAATCCTACTTGGTCATAGTGTACTATCCTGGGGATGACTTTCTGTAATCTCATTGCTAATATCTTATTTAAAATTTTTGCATCAATATTTATTAGGGAAATTGGTCTATAGTTTTCTTTCTCTGTTTTCACCCTACCTGGTTTGGCTATCAGCACCATATCAGTCTCATAGAAGGAATTTGGCAGTATACCTTCTGTCCCTATTTTCTCAAATAGTTTGTATAGTATTGGAATTAATTGTTCTTTGAATGTTTGGTAGAATTCACATGTAAATTCATATGGCCCTGGAGATTTTTTCTTAGGGAGTTGGTTAATAGCTTGTTCTATTTCTTTTTCTAATATGGGGCTGTTTAAATAATTTATATCCTCTTCTTTTAATTTGGGCAATCTATATTTTTGTAGATATTCCTCCATTTCATTTAGATTATCAAACTTACTGGCATAAAGTTGGGCAAAGTAACTACTAATTATTGCTCTAATTTCCTCTTCATTAGAGGAAAGTTCTCCCTTATCATTCTTGAGACTAACAATTTGATTTTCCTCTTTCCTTTTTTTTTATCAAATTAACTAAGGGCTTATCTATTTTGTTGGTTTTTTTGTAGAACCAACTTTTAGTTTTATTTATTAATTCAATAGTTTTCTTATTTTCAATTTTATTAATTTCCCCTTTTATTTTTAGAATTTCCAATTTGGTATTTAATTGAGGGTTTTTAATTTGTTCTTTTTCTAGTTTTTTTAATAATAAGCGCAATTCATTGATGTTTTCTTTCTCTATTTTATGCAAGTAAGCATTTAAAGATATAAAATTGCCCCTTATAACCGCTTTGGCCATATCCCACAAATTTTGGTATGTTGTCTCCTTATTGTCATTCTCCTGGATGAAATTATTGATTGTGTCTATGATTTGCTCTTTCACCCATTCATTCTTCAGGATTAGATTATTTAATTTCCAATTAACTTTTTGTTTATTTTCTCCTGGCCTTATGTTGCATGTGATTTTTATTGCATCATGATCTGAAAAAGATGCATTTACTATTTCTGCCTTTCTGCATTTGATTTTGAGGTTTTTATGCCTTAACACATGGTCAATTTTTGTATAGGTTCCATGGACTGCTGAGAAAAAAGTAAACTCCCTACTGTTTCCATTCAATTTTCTCCATAGATCTATCATACCTAACTTTTCTAATAATTGGTTTATCTCCCTAGTTTCTTTCTTGTTTATTTGGTGGTTTGATTTATCTAGTTCTGAGAGAGCAAGGTTGAGATCCCCCACTAGTATAGTTTGACTGTCTATTTCTTCTTGCATCTCTCTTAATTTCTCCCCTAGGAATTTGGATGCTTTTGCCCTTGGTGCATATATATTTAATATTGATATTGCTACATTATCTATGGTACCCTTTAATAAAATATAGTTTCCTTCCTTATCTCTTTTGATTAGATCTATCTTGGCTTTTACTTGATCTGAGATAAGGATTGCTACCCCTGCTTTTTTTTGTTCACCTGAAGCATAATAGGTTCTGCTCCAGCCTTTTACCTTCATCCTATGTGTCACTATGTTTTAGATGTGTTTCTTGTAGACAACATATTGT
>JAJPUD010006517.1:57861-75449 GCA_023553655.1 Myrmecobius fasciatus
GGCGAATTAATTTAAGGTGCTGGGCCGGTGGGGGCTACGACTAAGTCAGAATTACTCCTTAAACAAGGCAAGTCTGCCAGAACACCTGCCCCCAATCAGGGAAGAGTGTCCCGAGTGCCTCAGATAAACTCCAGGTGTTTAGAATTTGAAGTTTGGAGTTTGGAGTTTTTGCCAGGATGAGCTGAGCTGAGCTGAGTCCCACCCTCACTTCCGGCCTACACCAGAGTTCTCTGACACTGGAGTCCTCTGTTTATCCCTCTGTCTGAGCTAGACAAACCTGATGTGAAGTTTTTCAGAGATATCTGCAAGCAGTATCCAAATATTTCCTGATTCATTGACTTGAACATCAGTTCAGAGGCTTATTTTATTGTTGATTTGAGAGAAGGTCGGAGGAGGAAGAAGCGAGTCACCTTTTCACTCCGTCATCTTGGCTCCACCCTCTGCCACTAATAATATAATCAACAAATCTTTTTTCTGTGGATTTACAATTTTTTAGTTTATTTGTTTTTAATACACATTGTTTTATGAATTATGTTGGACGAGAAAAATCAGAGCAAATGGGAAAAACTATGGGAGAGATATAAAGCAGAAAAAATAAGTAAACATGGCATGTGTTGATTTAAACACATTCATCCTCCTTACTTTTTTCTCCGGTTGCAGATGACATTTTCTGTCCAAAGTCTAATGGGATTTCTTTGGACCACTGAACTACTGAGAAGAATCAGGTCTTTCATAGTTGATCATCCCACATTCTTGCTATTATTGCATACAATGTATTCCTGGTTCTGCTTGTTTTGCTCAGCATCAGTTCATGTAAATCTTTCCAAGCCTTTCTGTAATCAGCTTGTTCATCATTTTAATAGAACAATAATATTCCATTACCTTCATGTACCACAACTTGTTCAGCCATTCCCATAATCAATAAATCTAATGAACTTTTTCTCAATTCTCATCCTTCTTGACTTCTCTGCAGCCTTTGACACTCACTGTTGCTCAATTTCTTCTTTGGAATGCTCTCTCCTCTCTTGTTTTTTTTTTTGGACACTTCTGACTTTTCTCCTATCTGTCTGACTACTAGAGCTTTTTCAGTCTTCATTGGATATTTATCCAGGTCACACCAATTAAATATTATTGCTCCCCAAGGGTCTATTCTGGGGTTCTTCTCTTTTTCTCTCAATACTATTTAACTTAGTTATCTGATTAGCTCATTTAGCTCATGATCATCTGATCATTTCTATGAAGATGATTCCCAGATCTATTATTTTAATAGAATCCAGCTCTAATATCTCTGGAGGCTTGAATCACTAAATTGCTTTTTAGATATCTCAAATTGGTTGTTGAGTAGGCACTCAAACTCAATATGTTCAAAAATAGGAATTCATCATTTCCCCACCAAATCCTCCCTTATTCTGAACTTCCTTTTTGTTATTGAAGGAACTACCATCCTTTCTCTAAACTGGCTTGAAACCTTAGTATCAGCTTGGACTCCTGTTTCTCACTTATTCTTCATATCCAACCTATTGTCAGAGCTTGTAGTTTCTACTTTCACAATATGTCTAGTATGTGTCCCCTTCTCTCCACTTACTCTAGTCTCTGCTTCTGAAACTATTTTCTATCTACTCTGTATACATCTTATGTGTACATAGTTTTTTATTTATCATATATCTTTTTAAATTTTTAATTAAATAATTAATTTTGATTTATTTGTTAAATTAAAGCTTTTTATTTACAGAACATATGAATGATTTTTCTACATTGACCTTTGCAAAAAAAATTTTTGTTCCAAATTTTTCACCTCTTTCCCCCCACCCCCGCCCCTAAATGACAGGTTGTCTAATACATGTTAAATATGTTAAATTATATGAGAAATTCAATATATGTATATATATATGCACATAGTATATATAACTACATAGTTATCTTACTGCACAAGAAAAATCAGATCTAGAAAGAGAAAAAAAAACAACCTCAGAAGGAATATAAAATGTAAGCAAATATTCACAGAAAGCATTAAAATGTTGTGGTCCATACTCAGTTCCCACAGGCCTCTCTCTGGATGTTCATCGCTGAACAATAGGAACTGGTTTGAATAACCTCATTGTTGAAGAAAACCATGTCCATCAGAATTGATCACCATATAGTGTTGTTGCTATGTATAATTATCTCCTGGTTCTGCTCATTTCACTCAGCATCAGTTCATACAAGTCTCTCCAGGTCTCTCTGAAATCATCTTGTTGGTTGTTTCTTACAGAACAATAATATTCCATAACATTCATATACCATAATTTATTCAGCCATTCTCTAATTGATGGGCATCCATTCAATTTCCAGTTTCTTGCCACTACAAAAAGGGCTGCCACAAACATTTTTGTACATGTGGGTCCCTTTCCCTTCTTTAAGATCTCTTTGGGATATAGGCCCAGTAGAAACACTGCTGGGTCAAAGGGTTTGCACAATTTGATAACTCTTTGAGCATAGTTCCAAATGGTTCTCCAGAATGGTTGGATCCGTTCACAGTTCCAGCAACAATGTATTAGTGTCCCAGTTTTCCCACATTCCCTCCAACATTCATCATTATCTTTTCCTGTCATCTTAGCCAATCTGAAAGGTGTATAGTGGTATCTCAGAGTTGTCTTAATTTGCATTTCTCTGATCAATAGTGATTTGGAGCACCTTTTCATATGACTAGAAATAATTTCAATTTCTTCATCTGAAAATTATCTATTCATATCTTTTGACCATTTCTCAATTGGAGAATGCCTTGAATTTTTACATATTTGAGTCAATTCTCTACATATTTTAGAAATGAGGCCTTTATCACAATCTTTGAATGTAAAAATGTTTTCCCAGTTTATTGCTTCCCTTCTAATCGTGTCTGCATTAGTTTTGTTTGTACAAAAACTGTTTAACTTGATATAGTCAAAATCATCTATTTTGTGATTAATGATAATCTCTAGTTCTTCTTTGGTCACAAATTCCTTCCTCCTTTACAGGTCTGAGAGGTAAACCATCCTACACTGTTCTAATTTGTTCATAATATCCTTCTTTATGTCTAGATCAGGAAGCCATTTCGACCTTATTTTGGTATATGGTGTTAGGTACGGGTCAATGCCTAGTTTCTTCCATACTAGTTTCCAACTTTCCCAGCAGTTTTTGTTAAATAGTGAGTTTTTATCCCAAAATCTGGGTTCTTTGGGTTTATCAAACACTAGATTACTATAGTCATTGACTATTTTATCTTGTGAACCTAATCTATTCCACTGATCAATTACTCTGTTTCTTAACTAGTACCAAATGGTTTTGATGACCACTGCTTTACAATAATATAGTTTTAGATCTGGTATGGCTAGGCCACTCTCATTTGCTTTTTTTCATTAATTCCCTTGAAATTCTTGACCTTTTGTTTTTCCAGATGAATTTTGTTGTTATTTTTTCTAGGTCAGTTAAATAATTTCTTGGCAGTTTGATTGGTATAGAACTAAATAAATAGATTAGTTTAGGTAGTATTGCCATCTTTATTATATTCGCTTGACCTATCCAAGAGCACTTGGTATTTTTCCAATTGTTTAGATCTGACTTTATTTGTGTGGAGAGTGTTTTGTAGTTTTGCTCATATAGATCCTGACTTTCCCTTGGCAGATGTATTCCCAAATATTTTATACTATCAAGTTATTTTAAATGGAATTTCTCTTTGTATCTCTTGCTGCTGCATTTTGTTGGTGATATGTAAAAATGCTGATGATTTATGTGGATTTATTCTATATCCTGCAACTTTGCTAAAGCTGTGGATTAATTCTAATAGTTTTTTAGCTGATTCTCTAGGATTCTCTAAGTAGACCATCATATCATCTTCAAAAATTTATAATTTGGTTTCCTCATGACCTACTCTAATTCCTTTAATTTCCTTTTCTTGTCATTGCCAAAGCTAGCATTTCTAATACAATATTGAATAGTAATGGTGATAGTGGGCAACCTTGTCTCACCCCTGATCTTACTGGGAATGGTTCCAGTTTATCACCATTACATATGATACTAACTGATGGTTTTAAATAGATGCTACTTAATATTTTAAGGGAAAAGTCCATTTATTCCTATATTCTCTAGTGTTTTTAATAGGAATGGATGTTGGATTTTATCAAATGCTTTTTCTGCGTCTATTGAGATAATCATATGTTTTTTTTTTAATTTGGTTATTGATATAGTCAATTATGCTATTAGTTTCCTAATATTGAACCATCCCTGCATTCCTGGTATAAAACCTACTTGGTCATGGCATATTATTCTGGGGATGATTTTCTGTAATCTCTTTGCCAATATTTTATTTAAGATTTTTACATTGATATTTATTAGGGAGATTGGTCTATAATTTTCTTTCTCTGTTTTTGTTCTACCTGGTTTAGATATCAGTACCATGTCTGTGTCATAAAAGGAATTTGGTAGGAGTCCTTCATTCCCTATTTTTTCAAATAGTTTATATAATAATGGAGTTAATTGTTCTTTAAATGTTTGGTAGAATTTACATGTAAATCCATTTGGTCCTGGGGATTTTTTCTTAGGGAGTTGATTAATGACTTGTTCTATTTCTTTTTCTAAAATGGGACTATTTAAGTAATTTATTTCCTCTTCTGTTAATCTGGGAAACCTATATTTTTATAGATATTCCTCCATTTCACTTAGGTTATCAAATTTATTGGCCTAAAGTTGGGCAAAGTAACTCCTAATTATTGCTATA
The DNA here is from genome assembly GCA_023553655.1 of Myrmecobius fasciatus. NCBI lineage: Eukaryota > Metazoa > Chordata > Mammalia > Dasyuromorphia > Myrmecobiidae > Myrmecobius > Myrmecobius fasciatus. The sequence continues at coordinate 62,594 of JAJPUD010006517.1, forward strand.
ATTTCCTCTTCATTAGTGGAAAGTTCTCCCTTTTCATTTTTGAGACTAACAATTTGATTTTCCTCTTTCCTTTTTCTAATCAAACTAACTAGAGGTTTATCTATTTTGTTGTTTTTTTTATAAAACCAACTTTTAGTTTTATTTATTCATTCAATAGTTTTTTTTTTACTTTCAATTTTATTAATCTCTCCTTTTATTTTTAGAATTTCAAGTTTGGTATTTGATTGGAGATTTTTAATTTGTTCTTTTTCTAGCTTTTTAAATTGCAAGCCCAATTCATTGATTTTCTCTTTCTCTATTTTATGCAAATAAGCACCTAGAGATATAACATTTCCCCTTATTACAGCTTTGGCTGCATCCCACAAATTTTGGTATGTTGTGTCATTATTATCATTCTCTTGGGTAAAATTAGTAATTGTGTCTGTAATTTGCTCTTTCACCCATTCATTCTTTAGGATGAGATTATTTAGTTTCCAATTGCTTTTTGGTCTATTTTCTCCTGGCTTTATATTGCATGTGATTTTTATTGCATCATGATCTGAGAAAAATGCATTTACTATTTCTCCCTTCCTGCATTTGATTTTGAGGTTTTTGTGTCCTAACACAGGCTCAATTTTTGTATAAGTTCCAAGAACCGCTGAGAAAAAAATAAACTCCTTTCTGTCTCCTTTTAATTTGCTCCAAAGATCTGTCATAGTAACTTTTCTAACATTTTGTTTATCTCCTGAAATTCTTATTTATTTTGTGGTTCAATTTATCTAGTTTAAAGAGAGGGAGGTTGAGATCCCCCACTATTATAGTTTTGCTGTATATTTCTTCTTGCATCTCTCTGAACTTTTCCTCTAGGAATTTCCATGCTATACCACTTGGTGCATATGTTTAGCATTGATATTGCTTCATTATCTATGGTACCCTTTAGTAAGATATAGTTTCCTTCCTTGTCTCTTTTAATTAGATCTATCTTTGCTTTTACTTGATCTGAGATCAGGATTGCTACTCCTGCTTTCTTTTGTTCACCTGAAGCATAATAGATTTTGCTCCAGCAAATCATAATTATGCTTTAAATGTGTTTCTTGTAAACAGCATATTGTTGGATTCTGGCTTTTAATCCAGTCTGCTATCTGCTTCTGTTTTATGGGAGAGTTCATTCCATTCACATTCACAGTAAACATAACTAATTCTGTATTTCCTGCATCTTATTTACTCTAGGTTATGCTTTTCTCTTTCCTATCCCCTTTCTCTCCTCCCTAGTATTTTGCTTTTGATAACCACTTCCCTCAAGCAATCCTTCCCCTTTAGAGCCCCACCCCCCCTTTTTTTTTTTTTTACATTTTTACACCTTTCTCCTAATTCTTCTGTTTTCCCTTCTGTTAGTCTATTTCCTTTCTTTTCCCTCTTTCTCTCCTGTTTCCTTATAAGGTAAGACAAGTTTCTTTGTGATACCAAATACCTGTATTATTCTCTCAGAGCCAAATCTGATGAGATTAATATTAACACAATGCTCATTCCCCTCCCTTCTTTCTTTCAATTAGAATAGGTTTTCTTTGCCTCTACCTGTGATGTAATTTCCCTTATTTTACCTCCTTTTTCCTCTTCTTCCAGTGTTATCCATTTTCTACCTCTAATTACTTTTTTTCATATTATCATAATAATCACAATCATAATATCATAATAATCATATCATAATAAAATCAACCCTCATTCTCTAAGTATATCCATAACACAAATATAGTTCTCAAGAGTTTTTTTCCTTTTTACCTTTTTATGTTTCTCTTGAGTTCTGTGTTTGGAGATCTAATTTTTTGTTTAGTTCTGGTCTTTTCATTAGAAATAGATGAAATTCACCTATATCATTGAATGTCCATCTTCTTTCCTGAAAGATAATGCTTATTTTAGCTAGATATGTTATTCTTGGCTGTAATCCTAGTTCCTTTGATTTTCAGAATATCAAATTCCAGGCCCTTTGATGCTTTAAGGTGGAAGCTGCTAGGTCCTGGGCAATCCTAATTGTGTCTCCTTGATATTTAAATTATTTCTTTCTGGCTGATCTCAATATCTTTTCCTTGGTATGATAGTTCTGAAATTTAGCTAAGGTATTCCTTGGGGATTTAATTTTGGGGTTTCTTTCAGGAGGTGATTGGTGGATTGTTTCAATAGTTATTTTGCCTTCTGATTCTAAAATATCAGGGTAGTTTTCTTTCATGATTTCCTGGAAAATAGTGTCTAGGTTCTTTTTTTTATCAGGGCTTTCAGGAAGCCCTGTAATCCTTAGATTGTCTCTCCTAGATCTATTTTCCAGGTCAGTTGTTTTTCCTAGTAGATATTTCATATTTTCTTCTATCTTTTCATTTTTTCATTTTTGTTTGATTGATTTTTGAAGTCTTATTGAGTTATTCACTTCCATTTGTTTGATTCTAATTTTTAATGTCTGATTTTTTTTCAGTTACTGTTTTTAGCTCCTTTTGCAATTGACCAATTGAATTTTTTTGTTCATTGAATTCTTTTTTCATTTTTTCCATTTTTTGCAATAATCTCATTTAGTTTCCCCATATTTCTTCTAACTCTCTTTTAAGATCCTTTATGTAATCTTTAAAGAAAGCCTTGTGACATTGGGTCCAGCTTATGTCTCTTTTTGGGGCTTTTTCTGGAGTTGCTTTACCTTTAGGGACCTCAGGATTTGAGGTCTGTTCTTCCCCCTCTCAATAAAAGCTGTCTATGGTGAGAGTTATTTTTGGTTTTTTATTCATTTTTTTAAAGGTGTGAGGTCTGTTCAAGGCAAAGGAGGGACAGCTGCTTTAATTTGCTCTGGGGTAGTTCTGCTGATTGAGTTATTTCAGGTGCTGGGCAGTTCTGCTGATTGACTGATTGCTTTAGGGTGCTGTGTAATGGCAGCTAGGTCTGGTGCTCTTCAAGGGTTCAGTGGTTCAGAATCTACCCCCCCCAAAAGGCAGATCTGCCAAACCACCTGCTTACAATCAGGACAGATTGGCCCAAGAGGCCCACAGAAGACTCCCAGGTGTGTGAAAGGTACAAAACTCCGACCTCTGCTCCAGCTCCCTGCCCTGGTCTCCCTGTGCTGCAATCTGGGTTCAGCAGACTACCCCCCTGCCCAATTGAAACAGACCTGTTTTGAAGTTCTTCCAGGGTATCTTCTTCTAGAAATGTGTTGTCCTCCAGATATTGTGGATTCTTTGACTTCAAAACCAGTCTGGAGGCTTCATCTGCTGCTGGTTTGAGGGAAGGTTAGAGGAGGTTACAGAGACTCGTGTCTGTTCTCCTCTATCTTGGCTCCACCAGGAACTTTTCTATCATATATCTTTTCCTCATATCTCAATGTGAGTTCTTTGAAGGCAGGAACCATGTATTTCCCTTTTTTGCATTCCAATATTTGGTTGGTTATTGCCCTTCATTCTTGAAGAGAACCAAAATGATATCTCTACCTTAGAGTCAAGTTATAGTGTATCCGAACTGTGGCTGGTCAGACCAATATGAGCTTGGAATGCTCTGCCACAGGTTAGGCACAAATAGTCCATGGGAACATGGATGATTGGTATGGATTCTCTAACTTTGCACGTCTTATGTTTCTTTTGAGCTACTTCAATCTCCTTTGATTATAGAGCCCAACACTTTCCCTCCATGCTAGGTGGTCCTGTACCATTGTCTCCCATGTCATGCATTCAATTCTAAAGTTCTTAAGAGAGACCTTGAGAGTGTCCTTGTATCACTCTTTTTGACCACCAAATGAAGGCTTGCCCTGTGTGAGTTTTTCATGAAATAGTCTTTTTGACAAGCATCCATTTGGTATTTGAACAATGTGTGCAGCCCAATGTAATTCCACTCTCTAATGCTTGATAGTCCAAGAAAGGACCTCAGTGTCTGGGGTCTTATTCTGCTAAGTGATCTTCAGAATCTTCCTAAGACAAAAATACTGGGTACACACTTAAATCTTTGTTTCATCTGAAAGACCACTAGTTCAGCAACTTTGTGAAAAACAGAGATCTCATCACTATACTTTTTTAATGTTTCTAACTATATTAATAAGCTTCTATATGCTCTAATTTACAGTGTAAACAGACTTTTGTTGACAAGCTTGCTTTCAAACTTCGAATTACCCCTCCCCCTTCTCTTGCTTTAGGAGATCACTTTTCTATAGGGAAAGATTTACTCTAACAGGCTAAGACAGATGTATGCCTGCCTACCACATTAGGAGCTGTTAAAACATAAAATCCATACTTTTTTTCCCACTAAAGTGGCAGTAATGAATTGAAAGAATTGTCTGATGCTAAAGACAGTGATTTCAGGGACATGCTCAGGACTTAACCCAACCTTTTTTGGCAATGTATGTATTATGCAATGGGGAAAAATCTGTTATTCAATAGAAATAGAAAAATAGAGGAGTAATTCCTCTCTGCCCTATCAATTTAAATAAATTAACTATAAGATTAACTGCACTTAAAACAAAACAAAAAAATCAATGCAGTCTGGCTTAGCTGCCATTAAACTGCTCTGCACTGCCAAAACTATAATTACCAAAGGTCTTCACGATAGAGTTGCAGGCAGCTTGGAAGGTGCTAATAAGTGGATTTAATTTGTGTTCCTACAAAGAGGGACCATCTAGATATGTTGAGACAGAGCATGGGACTCATCAATATTTCAAACAAAGGAGAACATTTCCACTAAATTCTCTTGGATTGTTCTGTGGTTATACAACCCATTGAGTAGGGGGTGTGAATGGGAGGATGGAATGGGGGAGGAAAGAAGACAGATGCAAACATATACTATTTTTTAATGCTTTTATCTTAGGAGACCAAACAATTGTCTTGACAGTTTCCAAGCTTTAAGTTAATTACATACTATTCCTTATCTCCCCCCCCCAAAAAAAAAGCAACAATAGGACATACATGTTGTCAAAAAGAAAGAGTAGGTTTAATGATGAATCACCATTAATGCAAAGCTATGAAATAGAGCTATGACTAGGAATCTTTTGAATCTAGAGCAAATATTAAAAGTCATGCTCAGGGAAAGCAGCACAAAAGATGTTTTGAATTAAAAGGGGTTAGGAAGGACATTCACCTGTTGTGAGGAATGAGGTGGTAACAGACTCTAGGATATTAGTGTGAAGCCACCACATGACCTAGGGAGAAGTGATTACTTCAGCCCTCTGTTTGATAGCTTCCTACTCTAATGGAGCTATGGCTTCTACCAATGATACAATTCACAATCCATCCATTCTGCTCTTGTGGGATTCTTGCCTATGTTCTCCCATAAATACCAAGTAATAATTACTTTATGGAAAGTAGATTCTTTTTCTAAATAATTTTTTTGCAAAACAAGATGCCAAGTTCCCTTGTTTCTACATTACAAAAGGATCATGTATTGCCATTACCTTCAAAATACAGCACACTAGAGGAAAAGTTCTGGTCTCTGCAAACTAGTTTTGCCTGTTTTGGATTTCTGAGTACTTCAAATCTAGATAGAAAGAAAGAGATAGAGCATTTATTAATCACGTATTTTGTGCCAGGCACTGGACTAAGTGCTTGGGATACAAATACAAATAAGCAACATAATCCTTGCCCTCAAGAGACAGCATGGTGAATGAAAAGAATGTAGGATTTGAAGTCAGAGCTTTGGGGGTTAGTTAATTGATAAGCATTTATTTTTTTTAATTGCATGTAAAACAATTTTTAACATTGATGTTAAAAAGATTTAAGTTCTAAATTCTCTCTCTCCCCTCCCTTCTCCCTCTCTGAGATAATAAACAATCTGATAGAGGTTATATATGTGCAATAATACCAAACATTTCTGCATTAGTCATGTTATGAAAAACAGTAAACATTTTAAAAATATTTCCTATGTTTCAGACACTGTAATAAGTTCTGGGGATTTAAAGACAAAAGACAATCTTTGATATCTAAGAACTCACAATCTAATGGGGGAATAAATATAGAAGTATGTGTGTGTGCATGTATATACATATATGTGTGTATATAAATAAGTACATATTTTATATATACACATATGTATGTATATCACATATATGTAAGTGATAAATTGAAATAATTAATATGCTAGAATTAAGGGGGATAAAGAAAGACTTCCAGTAGAAGATGGGATTTTAGCTGATACTTGGAGGAAATCAGGAAAGCCAGGAAGCAGAAATGAGGAGGGAGAGCCTTCTAATCATGGAAGGACAACCAGTGAAAGTATCTGCAATTAGGAGATGGAGTATCTTGTTTGAGAAAGGAATCCAGTGTCATATATTATAGAATATTTGGAGTTAATTAGATATAACATGACTAGAAAAATTAGAGGAGACTGGAATATGAAGAGCTTTAAGAAAAGCTAAACAGAGGATTTTATATTTGATCTTAGAGTTAATCGAGAGCCCATGAAGTTTATTGAATGGGAATAAGGTGTGACATGGCCAAATTTGTGCTTTAGGAAGATTAAATTTGACAACTGAGTGGAAGATGAATTGTACAGTAGGAAGTCTCAAGTAAGTGGACCAATGATCATACTATTGCTAAAGTGTGCTAATAGCTGAGGTGTGAGGTTATGAGAGCTTTATATCAGGATGATATAAGGAAGGAAGCATACAGGAGAGAGATATTACAATGGAAAAATTGACAGAACTTGGCAAAATATCAGATATAGGGGGAAAGAGTGGAATGGAGTGAGTGGAAAGATGGTCATTAATAGAGAAATTAGGAAGAGAGAAGGAATTTTAGGGAAATTTGAGAAATTTTGAACATGTTGAATTTAAGATATCTATGGGGCATCCAGTTTGAGATGTCCAACAGGAAATGGAAGTCTAGAGATTAGTAGAGAGCTTAAGACTATATAAGTAGATCCAAGAATCATCAACATAAAGATGATTATTAAATTTAGTGGGAATTGATGAGATCACCAAGTTTAAATAGTGTAGAAAAAAGAGAACCCTGTCAAAAGAAGGCTCTGTTACTACCACTATAAGGAAGCTCATTTCATCTTTCTCAGTCTCAATTTCCTCATCTACAAACTATATGACCATATACCAAATAGATACAAGATCTTTGCTGTTGTTGGGGGGGAGGTGCTAAGAACTAGGAATCAAAAGATTTCATAGATATAATGATGATTGAGCTGAATTTTGGTGGACCGCAGGGATTCTCATAGGAAGAGATGAGGAGGGAATGTATTCCAGGCATAGGAGAGAGACTATACAGGTAGAGACCAAAAAATAAAGAGCTAGTGTAGCTTAATTGTGAAGTTTGTAAAAAGGAATAGTATGAAATAAGGCTGGAGAGAAAGGCTGGGGCCAGAAGAACTTAAAATGCCAAACTGAGGAGCTTATAATTGATCTGAAAGGTAATAGAGAACTACTGGAACTTATCGGGTAGGAAACTGACATGGTCAGACCTGCACTAGATGACTTAATGGGCAAAATACCAGGCCTGGAATCAGGAAGGACCAAGTTCAAATTCTGTCTGAAATTGTTACTAGTTGTGTGACACTGAATAAATTACTTCTCTTTCCCTCAGTTTCTCATTTGTAAAATAGAATAATATCATCTACCTCCCAGGGTTGTTGTGAGGATCAAATGATAGTAATTCTAAAGCACTTAGCATGGTACCTGGCATAAAGAAGTACTATATAAATATAAATAAATTTTAGTTATTGTTATTATCACTTTGACAACTGTTGGGATGAGTTGGAGTGGAGACATGCTGAAAGCGAGGAAGCAAAATAAGAAATATAGGGAAGAAGTGATAAAAACTTGAATTAGAGTGGTAGCTATGTAAATGGAGAGGAGACAGTTGCCAGAGATGTGAAGATAGAATCAGCAGGATTTGGCAATTGAATTGATATTTTGGGTGAGACAGAGGGGATAATTACGGATGACAGTGAGGTTGGGAATTTGGGTGATTGGAAGTTAATATCCCCAAAAGAAATAAGGAGATTTGGAAGAAGGATAAGTGTAGGGTGAAAGAAAATGACTTCAGTTTTGAATATGTTGAATTTGAGATGTCTCAATGAAATTCCATTAGAAAATATCTAATAGGCAGTTGATGATGTAGGAATGGAACTCATAAGAAAGACTAGGCTTGGATATGTCAATCTGGTTATCATCTGCATGGAGATGGTAATTATAGGAACTAATGAGGTCATCAAATGAGAGAATATATAGAGAGAAGACATGAGTCTTGAACTATAAACACAATTAAAGGGAGTGATACATATAACGTACTAGCAAAGAGAAGGAGTAATCAAAATGGAAGGAGAATTAAGAAAGAGCAAGGTCTTGAAAATTCAGATAGGAGTGTCAAGAAGGAAAAGAGTCAACAATGTTATTTGCAACAAATATTGCAGTAGCCACAAAATCTAGAAGGATGATGATTGAGAAAATACCATCAGATTTGATAATAAAAGAACAGTTGATAACTTTTGGAAGAAGAGTTAGTTGAATGATATTTTGTCACCAAATTGCAAAGGATTGAAAAATGGGTGAGAAGAAAGGTGGTAGAGGTAACAAGCATAAACAATTTTTCTAGGTATTTGGCTGTTGTAGGGAGTAGAGATGAAGTATAATATCTTGATAAGATAGTAAGATCAAATGATAGGATTTTTTTGTCTATTTTAGGTAGGAACATTTGGACAATTTTACAGGAAAAGAAGTAAAGAACTAGGCAGTAGGGAAGGAATCAATAGACAGAAATTGAAAATTAGAATAAAGATGACTATCAATGAGAGAATAGTGGAGGGTATGGGATCATGGTAGGTATATATTGGCCTTAGTTAGAACAAGTGTCTAAGTACAAGAATATTTAGGATGATGACATGGATTGGTGAGACATAGAGAAGAGGAAAAGAGAAAGCCCAAATTGAATAGTCTCAATTTTCTTGACAAAATTGATTCTCAGCTAAAAGGGTGATTTGGGATGGGGGGGGTGTTGTGAGGAGGCATGAAGAGAGAAGAGAATATTTAGAACAGTTGCTATGGGGAATAGGACTGAGAATCAATTAAGGAGGAATGAAAGTTCCATATTGCTATAGTGAGGGTACAATTGAGATTAGATAATATAAATTTGTATTACCTTAACTATGTGATTTTGTCCAGTATTTGAGTAAAAATAGAAGAAGCAGATTGTGGGAGCATCTAGGGTTGAGGTCTGGCAAGGCATGAATGACAAAAGAATAAGGAATCAAGAGATTGGAAAGCAGAGAATAATTTTGAGTTGAACTGGCAAAAGATCAAGATTAGAACTACAGGAGAGTTTAAGCAAAGTATTGAGATATGAAGGGAATGAAGATCATGGTGAGATTAAAGAATTGTTTTAGGAAGAATGAGGCATAGGGAGAGATGAAATGACAGGAAGTTATGATCAGATAAAGGAATTTTAAAGTTTTTGATCATGGAAGTAGAATACTTGTGGATGCTGAAAGGATCAAGGGTATGACTATCTCTGTGACTGAGGAGGAGTGATAATGTGAACTTAGTAGACTGAGATGCTGATAAATTAAGATAATTTAAATAACATAAAATCAATGTGTATTTTGAAATCTCCCAGTACAAGAAAAGGACTTGAGAAAGACTATGAGCCAGATAGAGAATTCATTGAGAAAGGAGGGAGACTAAACTAGGGACCAATAGATAATAACAATCAGAATCTGGATTCACTGATAAATTTTGATAAAGGGAGGCTGTTGAATGATGGTGGCATAGGGAGTTTGGAGATGGAAGTGGGGAAGCAGGTAGTATTCTGACTTTCCCTCCTAGGATCAGGACACATGATAGAAGGCATAACCACTATTGGAAAGGATAATCAGGGATGCAGTTTCACATGGAGGAAGTCTGGTCTCAGAATGCAAGAAGGTGGAAGGAACATGACAAGAAGTGGTCTAAAGTAAAAGAAAGTTTATTTGTTATGGAATGATAATTTCAGAGGATACCATGGAAAGGATGAGAAGAATTAAAGTGGGACCTTGGAGGGATAAGGTTGAGTTGGATAGAATGAGAATAGAAAGTGAGAATTGTGAAGGGGTAGAGACAGTCAGTGATTCACCATCATTGGAACATAGAGAGCTAGAGGGAATGAGTTTTTGTTAACCATTGGAAATACAGGCTGGGTAGAAAAATAGCAGATAGGAACAACTCTCCCGATGACAGCCAGTGAATGGGAGGCTCCCCATTTCTTTTGTCTCTTGGAGGTCTCAATGTTTTCTGTCCTGACTGCTGAGACTTAAGAATCTGAACCCCATTTCTCCTTGATGTGATCCACAGGGGATAGCCTGATCTGTTTGCCTCAGTTATCTTTGTATGGCTAAATGAATTGTCTAAGCTCACAGAGCAGCAACAGCCCCAGGATATTCAGTTCACTAGGTTGCCTTAGTAGCAAAGTTACAGGATTTGCCAATCTCTGAGCTGCCTTGAGATTTCCCTACTAATGACTTCCCTGTCACTAAAAACATTCAAGCAAAGACTGAATGATTATATGTCAGGGATACTGCAGAGGGGATTCCTGCATTGGATAGGAGGTAAGACTAGCTGACCTCTAAGGTCTCTTCTAGCTTTGGAGATGTATGCACTCTTGAGACTGCTTGTCCTGAATGATCTATCCTGAGGTTCATCATTGATTTATTTGACAAGTATAGTACAAGTAATCCAGCTTCTTCTGTTTCCTTATTTGTCAAAAACAAGAAATATATTAGTGACCACCAGGTATAGAACCATTTATACTAAGAATGCTAAATAATTATGGTTTTCCCTTGAGGATGGATAACCTCATGGGCAGATAGATAGCACAATAGTTAAAATACCAGACCTAAAATCAGGAAGACTCATCTTCCTCAGTTCAAATCTGACTTCAGACACTTATTAGTTAGGTGATCTTGAGCAAGCCACTAAAACCTGTTTGCCTCAGTTTCCTCATCTGAAAAATGAGTTGGAGAAAGCTTATTTTTGCCAAGAAATCCCCCCCAAAATGGGATCATGAAGAGTTGAATATGACTGAAATAAGTGAACAACAACAAAGATAACCTCATAATCCAACACATGAAACTAATGAAGTTAAGACTGCAAATTTGAGCTCTGCAAAGATCTCTTAATTTTCTTTTAAAGGGATACAAAGTTGTACCCTGGACATTTACATACATTTATACCATTGGTCACCTGAGTGAGAGAGTGAAGAAACCAAGGTAACTCCATCTCCACTTCTAGCTAGGTAATTCAAAAGGCTGGTCTTATTGAAGGTAAATAAATAGCATCATTATTAAATGTAATTATCATTTTAATTTATGGCTGAATATTAATTATTCTGTCATAAAGAGGTGGAATATAAGATGTTGGTATTAATGTACCAGTAGGACAGATACCACTAGTAAGTCTCAAGGAATAATTATTCTGTGTTCAAGAGAAGAATGCTAGCATCAATGGATAGAAGTTATAGGGAGGTAAATTTTAGTTTACAACAAATAATTTTCTAACCATTTTTTGAGTCAACATTCAATTTCATCTCTGAATTTCCAGTGTAGAATTTTCCTCCATAATATAGATATTCAACTCATCTGAAACTTAGAGTCTTAAAGAGTTGCTTGGCAACACAAAGAGTTTAAATCATGATATATTTTAGATATGGAATCTAAGTTCTTCCTGAATTGAAAATTAGTTTACAAGACTGACTACAATCGTGTCATAGTGACGTTTATTCTAAATATTATAGAATTGAAACAAAATTGGAACGAGATGTCTTTTTGTGGGGCTAACTAACTTCATATAATTTATTTATTAAAGCTTTTTATTTGCAAAACATATGCATGGGTAATTTTTCGACGTTGATCCTTGCAAAACTTTCTGTTGCAAATTTTTCCTTCCTTCCCCCACCCCCTCCCCTAGATGGCAGGTAGTCCAATACATGTTAAATATGTTAAAATATGTGATAAATTCAATATATGTATATGTATTTATACAGTTATTTTGCTGCACAAGAAAAATTGGATCTAGAAAGAAAAGAAAAACCTGAGAGGAAAAACAAAATGCAAGCAAACATCAACAGAAAGCGTGAAAATGCTAACTTCACATAATTTAAAGTACTAAAAAAGAGGCTGCATAACCACTTGCCACCAATATAATTGAAGGTATTCATAATATCATTTGTTTAAAACTGGAAAAGATCTTGAAGATTATCAATTCCTGCTTAGGTGATTTCTAAGAACCCTTCTAATACTAAAATTATATATTTCTGTAATTGCAGCAGCTAGGAATAAAGTGCTCAATTTTTGTTTTATTTTTTACTTTAAATTTTTTTAGTTTTTCCAAGCAAAAAGTTTTATTTTAATTAATCTGTCATCTCAACTCTTGTTCCAAGTAAGCCAATTAACACAACCCTCTCCCTGAAATATATTGCTTAATGCATATGTGCATAGTCCAACACAACAAATTATATCTCCTTCTGCATTTTAACTCATGTCTCTAACAGGTTGTGAGTAGGGTGTTTCATCTTCATTCCTATTATTGCATTGATCAGAATTTTAACATCTTTCAAAGTTGTTTCTTTCTATAATGTTACCATTGTTCTCATAGTTCGGTTTACTTCAATCTGTATCAGTTCACAAATGTCTTCTCAATTTCCTCTGAATTTTCAATATTTCCTGTGGCACAATCTTATTCCATTACATTCATACAGGGCAATTTTATTTACCCATTCTCCAATAAGACAGTCCTTTAATTTGGCTACAATTTTTGGCTACTACAAAAAAGATATTCTTGTACATTTATATTTCTTTCCTTCCTTCCTTGCTTCCTTCCTTCCTTGCTTCCTTCCTTCCTTCCATCTTTCTTTCTTTCTTTCTTTCTTTCTTTCTTTCTTTCTTTCTTTCT
>JAJPUD010006517.1:75756-89014 GCA_023553655.1 Myrmecobius fasciatus
TCTTCTTCTTCTTCTTCTTCTTCTTCTTCTTCTTCTTCTTCTTCTTCCTCTTCTTCTTCTTCTTCTTCTTCTTCTTCTTCTTCTTCTCCTTCTTCTTCTGCTTTCTTTTTTTTTCTTCTTTCTTCTTCATATGGGTTTAATATAAAGCTGGGTTAATAGAAGTTTGGTAACTTTCTTGACATAGTTCCAAATTGCTTTCTGGAATGATGAGATCAATTCACAGTTTGACCCAGATTACACAAATATAGCTGTTTTATCATAGCCTCTTCAACATTTGTCATTTTTGCCAGTCTGATAGGTATGGTAGAACCACAATAGTAGGTTTAATTTGCCCTTTTTTCTAATTAGTAATGATTTAATTCACAATTGTTAATAATTTGCATTTCTTACTTTGAAAACTACCTGCTTATTTCTTTTAACCATTATTTGTCAGTCAAGGAGTGGCTCTTAATCATATAAATTTGAAGTAATTATTTAAGTGTATTGTAAATTAGAGTTTTCTCAGAGCATCTCATTTCAAAAGTTTTTTCCCTTCCAATATTAGAATATTATCAGAATGTTAGATAACTTTTGAATTTCATATAATAACATTGTCCATTTTATTTGGTATATTCCTCTCTATTCCTTTGTATGGATATAAAATCTTCCTCTATTCATAGATTTGAAAAGTTATGTATTTTTTGCTCTCCTAATTTGTTTATTATATGACTTTATATCCAGGCTATATTTCCATCCAGAGCCAAAGTACCCACTTTTTAAGATATTCTTTCAGCATATATTTTAAGTTAATTTTTTAAAAATTAAGCATTTATTTTTCCTTCTACCATCTTCCATCCCCCAAACCCCTCTTTTAACATGCATTTTTAAGGGCATATTGTGTGAAAAGTATTATACATAGTAGAAAAAGTGATACAAAGTTTAGATAAGCCATAGTCCCTGCAGTCAAGGAGCTTACAGAAACCAACATTTATAACTATAACACACACACATGTGCCTTAGAGAAGTACAAAGAGCAGAGATGGATTCATCAAAAACAGGTCATGCCATGCTCACCTCATTTCCTTCTTTGACAGGATTACTAAAGTAGTAGGTGGGAAGAATACTGTAGATAGAGTTACCTGGATTTTAGTAAAGCTTTTGATAAAGTATCTCATATTATTCTTTTGAAAAAGATGGAAAGACATGGATTAAATGATAATACAATCAAGTGCATTCCAAACAAAGAACAGTTGTTAGTGATTTAATATTAACATGGCAGGAAGTCTTCAGTGAAATGCCCTGTGAACGGGGCTTGCTACTACACTGTTTATTTTTATTGATGACTTGAATAGATAAAATGCTTTTTTAAAAATAACTGGGAGGGATAGCTAACATGGTAGGTGACAGAGTCAGGATTCAAAAGGATCTTGACAGGCTAGATTATTGTGTCTAATCTAATAAATCAATTTACAAGTCTAAAATGAGTGAGAAGTGGTTAGACAGCAGATGTTCTGAAAAAGATTTAGGAACTTTAATGGACTGCAAACTCAATATGTATTTGTGTTGTGATGTATCAGCCAAAAATAATGCAATTTTGGGTTGCATTGAGAAGCCTAGCTTATTGATACAGGGAGGTGATAGTTCCACTGTACACTGTATTCATACGATCTCACCTGAAGTGTTGTGCTCCATCCTACATACCATGCACGGTCAAGAAGGATGTTGAAAAACTGCAGTGTCCCAAAGAAGATAACCAGAATTGTCAATGGCCTTGAGTATGTGACATAAGACTATTTTGAAGGAATTAAACAGGTTTAGCCTAGAAGAAAAAATAAGACTTGCAATGATATTATAAACTGTCTTTAAGTATTTGAAGGTCTGAGACATGGAGGAAGTATTAGACTTGTTTTGGTTGGTCCAGAGGACTGAACGGCTTAGAATGAATAGAAGTTGAACATGCAAATTTAGGTTTGAGGTTAAAGGAAACTACCCTAATAATTAGAATATAAAATCAGAATGTGATGCTTAAAGAAGTGATAAGTGGGGCAGCTAGATGGTGCAGTGGATAGAGCACCAGCCCGGAAGTCAGGAGGACCTGAGTTCAACTCTGGCCTCAGACACTAAACACTTCCTAGCTGTGAAGTCATTTAACCCCATTGTTTCAGGGGGAGAAAAAGAGGAGAGATTCCTTTTTTTTTAAATATATGTTAATTTAGAAATTGGCTGAGATCCCCTCTAGCTCTAAAATCTTTTAATTCTAGAATAAAAATGCTCTGTGAAGTCTGAAGAGGAAAGGCTATTGTTATTTAGGAGCATGAGGAAAGGCTTTTGCATTGTGTTAAACACATGGTGAGCAACAGGAAAAGAAAGGAAGGAAAACCATTTTAGGTATATGAAACTTCATGAGCAAAAGCAGTGAGTTAGGACAGTGTTTTGGTTAGAGGTAGACCAAAGAATTTAAAGAGGGAAGTAACGGGACATAAAATTTAAAAGGCAAGGTAGTATCATTATTGAGTGCTTTGAATGTCAGGATAAGGGGATTTGAATTTTATTTGAAAAGTGACAGGTTGCTACTGAAGAAAGATTTTTCTGGAAATAAAGAATGTATTTGGAGGAATAAAACAGTAGAAGCAGAACTGATTAAAGGCTATTACAAAAGTTCAGGTTAGAAGTAATGAAAGCTCATTCTAGGATAGTGGTGGTAACAATACAGTTGAGATATGAGAAGGAGATTCTGCATAATATGTGAGATATTATGGAGACTTTTTCAGATTGATTGGGTATAAGATGAGGCAAAGCAAAGAAGCAAGCACAATAATAAGGTTTCAGAAATGGGAAACAGGATGAATGAAGTAGTATAATTAATCACAGTAAAGTCAGTAGGAGGAATAGGTTTAGCAGAGAAAAGATGATAAACCCATTTTGAGACATGTGCTAGTTTTCTGGAAACTGGAGATTGGCAAATGGTGATGTCCACTTGCTTAATGGAACCTTCATGTTCTGAAAGAGTTAACATGCCCTATAAAAAGCAAGCGTTTTCCTTCCTGAGAGTAGTTGTCAGGTTCAAAACCTGTAAAATAATTTAAGTTATTTGGAGATAGGTGTTATACAAAAAAGGTTCTGACATTATCTTTATTATTTTAAACTCAACTTTTGGGAGGCTTTTGACTTGCCAAATCTTCCAGAATGCCAGTTTCAGGCCAATATTCGGAGAGTATTTTTTTATGGATGAACATGGGTTAATTAAAGTTACAGGAAGTAAAACTGATGTAATCATTGCTATCTTTTGAGAGGTTTTGTGGTTCAATGAATAGAGTGTTGGATGTGGGTTCAAATCTTGCCTAACAAATGTGCTAGCTAACTATGCAACTCTGTGCAAGTCATTTAGTCTTTCTGTTGGTCTAAGTCTCCTCTTTCATAAAAATGAAAATAGTATTAGCTGTCATAACCCCATAAGGTTGTTGGAAGCCTCAAATGAGATAAATAAGTATTATTAATATTAAGTTTTATTGTACATCAGACTCAGGAGCAGATATCATTTATTTAGTACAAAGTCCTTTGCATTCATATATACATACATTTGTGCTTTACAATGACCATATGAAAGGAACTATAAAGCTTTTTTTTTTCCTACGCTTTCCTCCCCACCCTTTACAGAGGAAGAAACAGACTCAGGGAATTAAATGACTTCCATAGTCACATAGCTAACCTGTGAGAAATAGGATATGAATACAGTTCTTTTTGACTCCAAGTGACTCATCCAACAAGGTAGCTAGTGACCAATGCTTAGCACAGTACTGGTGCATAGTAGATGCTTGATAAATGTTTATGGACCATCTATTGACTGACCAGCCCTTGCACATTCTCTTCTGGTTGTGAGTAGGGGTGAGCTTGGTAGCTTTGATCCCTGTGGATTTTAATTTTTTGTTAAAACTCTTAATAAATACCAAACCAGTTTCTATTGGGTCCAGCCAATTTCTAATAGTATTGGACATGTGAGGCCTACCTAATTTGCATGATTGATAAACAGAGACATTATCTATCAATTGGACTGGATTAAGGTATTTCTCCCCAAGCATCTGTTTACTTATCAAAGATGCTGTAGGGAGGAAATTGATCAAGCACAGATTTCAGGGGGGAATCCTATGGATAAATGGTGCTGATCAAAATGAAGCATAATATAATAATTTCAATGAGAAAAAAGAGGAATTTAGAGAAACCTAGTGAGGTTGGAGCTTTCTGATAAGCTCAGATTATATATACATGTATAACCAAGCATGAATACCAAAGTATATCACAACCTTAATGATAATAATGTCAGAAAGGTTAAATCCTGGGATGATCTAAGAAGAATGAGTTGGTTTGGGGTGCATCCAATGGAGTAAGAGTGGGGTGGATCTGCAGTGGGGCATTCCATGAAGCATATGTGGGAATGAGCCTATACCCTGATAGTTTACAAATGTTCTGGCTGATTCCTGAAGGACTTGAGCTTAGGAATGACACAGTAAACCCTAATTCCTTGGTATCTTTGAAGGGCAGAGGAAACTGTGCCAAAGAGGCTTGGCCACTGTGCCAGGAAGAACTACTCTCTTGGTAGTCTTTAAAAGGAATGAATCCATCCTCTGGAGTTCTCTCAACTCCATCTGTTGAGCCTGTCAAGATTTTGAGATCTACCTTGATGCCCTTGAGGCAGCACAGTCACGGCTTTTAAAGATTACTACATTCTGGCTCAATCCTCTATGGCACAGTCTTCCTTTCCCTCTTATCTCTCCTTCCCTCTTCCCTCCCTCATCACTCAGAAAAGAGAAATCAACCAATATTTGCTGCATCATCCCAAATTGCAATTATAGGGGAACAATATTGCTGTATCATCTTTAAACTCAGATTTTTCAGCACTTAGTGAGATCATGAGTTGATAGAAGGGTAGGTCCAGATTCATTCTGCCATGTGCCTATGAAAGTCCATTTTCACATATGCTCCATGAGGTATTCTCCAATCCAATTCCCTACAACATTTACAAAAACCTTAAGGATAAAAAAGCTATTTTTCAGAGTAAAATAATGTATAAGGAAGAGATAGAAATAATAATTTACATCATATGCCATGCTGAAATTGACAAAGATTTTCATTGAAATGATTCCTTGAAGTTAAAAAAAATCAAGTATTATTATCCCTATTTTACAAATAAGGAGGCTGAGGTACAAGTTTAAATCATTAATTTCAGAGACAGGATGAGTTTCAATACTTCTGATTAAATCTTTTATTTTAGTTTTCAGTAAATCATGGTGCCGCTTCTTGAAAAAGAAAACATGTTTTTTTAAATTAATTTTTTTATTTTTCTGAAGTTGAAAGACTATATCAAATGAATATTTCTACAATCCAAAAAAGAATACAAAAATGAAAATTGCATAGGAAATTGCAAATCTCATCACAAACAGCTTACTTTTTTAAAAAGTATAAACTAAAGTTGAATGTTGAGTCCCTTGTCCCTTTATCATACAATAACACATTATCCAACTGAAATTACTCTCCAAAGTTACTAATGATCTAATGCCAGATAGACTTTTCTCAATCATCATCCATCTTGACCTTTCTTTAACTTTTGACATTGCCAAATCATTCTTTTCTCCTTTGTGCTCTTTCTTCTCAGAAATTTGTGACAATACTCTTTTCTGATTCTCCTTTTACTTATCTGACCACTTCTTCTGTGGTACAAGCTCTGCAGCTCACTCTTTAGTCTATATTCAGACTACCAGTTTGCATCCCAAAATGTAGGCTAGAGTCTAGGGATAACCCAGAAGGGTTGAGGGCATCTTTCTAAAGCTATCACCCTCAAACCCCCATTTACTGTGTTTTTCCCTAATATAAATGGCCATATCATAGTTTCCCAATATCATTTAGCCAAATAAGAGCAATTAGCTGCATAAGGTGATATTTACAGAAGAGCTATTACAAGGACCAAAATACAACATCCTGCCCCAGGAGAATACTATCAATAAATACTTGTTAAGCACCTATTATGTCACAGGCATTGTGCTATGGGCTGGGGGTACAAAGAAACGTAAAAGAAAGTCCTCCCTTTCAAGAAGCTTACAGTCTAATGGAGGACACAGTATATAAGCAACTATGTACAGGACAAATTGGGAATAGAGAAGTGGTATAGAATTAAGAGAGATAAAGAAAGGCATGAGGGACAGCCAATTAAAAGGCAGAAGTCAGGAGATGGAGTCTCTTGTTCTAGGAATAACAGAGAGTCCACTATCACTGGGTTGTTAAATTTATTGGGGGGGGGATGTTAGGTGTAAGAATACTAGAAAACTGAGGAAGGGGGAAGGCCCAGATTTGAAAGAAATGCCAAATAGATTTCATATTTGGTTTTAGGGGTGATAGGGATACACCAGAGTTTATTTATCTGTATTTATACAGATGTGTATATGACATGATCAGATCTGTGCTTTAGGAAGGTCAGTTTGATAGCCTGAGTGATAGCATGGATTGAAGTAGGGGAAGAATTGTATCAAGAATATCCACTAGTAGGTTATTGTAGTAGTCCTGGTAGAAGGCAATGAAGGCCTGCCCTAGGGTGGAAGCAGCTTAAAGGAAAGAAGGGGGTATATATGAGTGATGTTTTGAAGGTAAAATGATGGATGCTGGAAGTATACTGAACAGGGATGAGGGGTCAGAGTAAGGAACTGAAGATAACATGAGGTTGTAAGCCTCAGAGACTGGTATCCCCAATGGCAATAAGGAAATTTGAAAGGGAGAAGAAAAAGATAATGAGTTCCATCTTTTGGGGAAAAAATAATGAATTCCATTTTATACACATTGAGTTTAAGATATCTAAAACCTACAATTTGAGATGCCCAAAAGGTAGTTGAAGATGCAAGACTGGAGGTCAGCAGAGAAGTTAGGGTTGGATAAGTAAATTTGAGATATGATAATCAAATCCATGAACTGATAAGATCACCGAGGGAAATAAAGAAGGAGGAGAAGAGAACCTAGGATAGGGTGGTATACCTACTGTTTACAGACATAATTTGGATAAATATTCAGCAAAGGAAACTAAGAAAGAGTAGTCAGATAAATAAGAGGAGAACCAGAAAAGAGTATTGTTATGGAATCCTAGAGAGAAGAGAGCATTAAGGAAAAGAAGGCGATTGACAATGTGAAAGGCTGCAGAGAAGTCAAGAAAAACAATGATTGAGAAAAGTCCCTGGGGAAAATGAATTCAAACTTAAAATGATCACTACAAAATATTCTCTCCTGGTAGCTGATTCCTCTCTTTGTGGATCTCAACCAATCTGAGTGTGGCACAGTTGATGGATAGTTGCTTCTTTGCTTGTGATGTCTTGGCTGCCAAGTTGATTTCACTGCTTAATTATGTCAACCAGGTTTCTCCTCTTGTCTGGCTCTCTGAATTTGGATACTGATGCTATCAGCTTCAGTTGATGAAGGAACTTTTGATTTTTCTGACATTTTAAAGTTAACAAGGTCATAGATTTGCCTGTTTTGTTTCTATTTTATATTCACCTTAGATCAGGAAGAAATAAACACAAAAGGAACAGAAGTCCTCATATATTCCTGACCATATGGCAGCTGGGGAGATGAAGCATCTGGTGGCAGGTCACTGATGCTTTTGTCCCTGAACATTTCTCACTACTCAGAGGCTTACATGTCTTACCACCTGGGAAGAGTAGAGTTCTTTTGTTCTTCTGTTCTATTACATGTACATTCTATTCTGGTTCAATGACCAATTAAATACTTTTTCTAACCACACAATAAACCCACAAGGAGCATAAAATGCCTATGTGTGATGAGAAGGGGGCTCACTCTGCCTCCATGTGAATGTTATATTTGGTCACTCATTGGTCAGTTAGGTGATACAGGGAATAGAAAGAAGTACTAGGCCTAGAATTAGGAAGAGCTGAATTCACTGAAAGATAATGCTTAATTTTGCTGAATAGTTGATTCTTGGCTGTAATCCAAGCTCTTTTGCCCTTCAGAATATCATATTCCAGGCCCTTCAATCCTTTAAAGTGGAAGCTGCTTGGTCCTGGTAATCCTGATTGTGATTCCTAGATATTTAAATTGTTTCTTTCTGGTTACTTGCAAAATTTTCTCCTTGATCTGATAAAATTAAGTTATGATATACCTTGGAGTTTTCATTCAGTGAATTCTTTCAATAGCTATTTTACCCACTGGTTGTAGTATAATCAGAGCAGTTTTCCTTGATAATAAAGATGTTGTTTAAGCTCTTTTTTTGTCATGATTTTCAGGTATTCCAATAATTCTTAGAATATGTCTCCTGGATCTATTTTCCAGGTCAGTTCTTTTTCCAATGAAGTATTTTACATTTTTTCTATTTTTTTATTTGACTGATTCTTGATGTCTCATTGAATCATTAACTTCCATTTATTCAGTTCTAATTTTTAGTGCATTATTTTCTTCCGTTAGCTTTTTTTTTTTAAATCTCCATTTGCATTTGGCCAAGGAGTTTTCTTTTTTTATTTTGTCAAACCTATTTTGTAAGGAGTTACATGCTTTTTCCATTTTGCTGTATCTATTTTTAAGGAATTCTCTTCAGATAATTTATTTCCTTTTCCAAACTCTCCAGCTAAGTTCTCATTTTCTTTCTTCATTTTTCTTTTTATTCTCTTTTAAGATTCTTTTTGAATTCTTCCAAAAGGGCCTTGTGAGATGGAGACCAGTTCATATCATCCTTTGGGGCTTCAACTAGTGTTTTTTTGCCTTTAATATTCTTAGTATGCAAAGTCTGTTCTTTTGTCTCCATAAAAGCTATCTATAGTCAGAGCTCTTTTTTGCTTTTTTCCTCATTTTTAAAGGTTGAGGTCTTCTCTTAGGGCAAAGAGGAGATTATCCCCAGCTTCCTCTACAAGCAACAGCAGAGGAAGATCTGAATACAAATCTAGCCTCAAGCACTTATTGTTATTTGTGCTTTGTTTTCAAAGAGGACCAATGGCTCATGGAGTGATATCTTGACTTGTGCATGAATTGGATTTAAGTGAGACAAAGTAGTAATCAACTTCATTCTTTCTTTTGCCTTTATTGAAGACTAATGGCAAAACAAAAGTCAAGACAACTGTTGATGATCTGGAATGCAGCGGATGACCTTGGCATCTTTGATCTCTAAGCCACCTTCATGGTCATTGAAACATATTATTCTCATCTGTTCTTTCCACTGGGGAGTCTTCACATGAGGGGATAGGCATCCCCCTAAGTCACCAAACAAGTTTGAGACCTGTTGGTTACCCTCAACCTGGTTTTGGATGTGGCTGCCAAGCATTCTATAACTTCTTGGAGCCACAATGAGAGTTGGGTAAAACAGTGGATACCAAAAGTGTATGAGCAGCCCTAAAAAGGGTTCGGCAAGCTCTCATACAAGAAATGCTAATCCTCCTGCACACTCCACACACATACTTGCTGTGTGACCCTGGGCAAATCACTTCACTTTGTTTACCTCAGTTTCCTCACTGTCAAATGAGCTGGAGAAGGAAATGGCAAATCACTCTAATATCTTTGGCAAGAAAACCCCAAATGGGGTCATGAAGAATTGAACTGAAACTACTGAATAACAACAACTCATTGTCCAACACCACTACTGTAACGCAAACATCATATACTATTGAGAGAAGAAAGGAGAAAAAGTAGAACCACTCACCTCATTTTGTATTATATTTTTCCCATCAAAGAGAAGGAAATGAAACCTAAAAGCCATTTAACAAAATAAGAAATAAACTAAGTATATAGAAAACAGAAGAATCATTAAGAGGAAATTGAAAATATAGAAAAAGAAGATAGTGGGAGAGTTCTTAGCAAATTTATATGTATACAGTTGTCCAGGATCAGACAAATTGTATCTTATCATATTGAAAGAATTTGTAATCATAGAATTATTTCTCACAACCTTTAAGAAACTATTGGAAAGAAAGGAAGATTGAAGAGAGCATAAATGTTCCAATTTTCAAAAAGGGGAAAAAGGTGAATCCTAGAAACTACCAATTGATTAGCTTGCCAATGATCATTGGAAAATTCTTAGAGTAGAAAGGCAGCAAAAACTAGGATCCAGCATGGGTTCACTAAAAACAAGTTATGCTAAAGTAATTCCATTTCCCTTTTAATGGGAATACTAAACAAGACTATTAAGGGAATATTAAAAGTATAGCAATTAGGTTTTCAGGAAAATATTTGACAGAGTTTATAATATTATTTTCGTGGGCAAAATGGAAAAAATATGGGTCAGATAGTATGGTCAATTGAATTTATAGCTGGCTAAACAACTGCATGCAAAAAATGAGTGATTAATGGTACAGTGTCAACCCAAAAGGAGATATCATCTGCTATGCCAGCATGATCTGCCCTTGCCCCTGTCCTAGTCAGAATTTTAATATGTATTCGGATGGATAGATAGATGATATGTTTATTAAATTCTTTAATCAAATTTGTAGATGACAGAAACCTAGGGGAGATAACTAATACATTAAGTTATAAGGATTTTTAAAAGTTCAGAATCATATCTGAAACCAGCTGGATGAAATGTAACAAAGTAAATGTAATAGAAAAGTAATAGAAAATTCTACCTACCTTTAAATATAAAGATCAATTGCATCTGTACCAAATTGGGGGAATGAGGTATCTGACTTGAAGGTAGTTCATATGAAAAAGACATGAAGGTTTTAGTTGACTGCAAGATTATTGTTTCTAGCATTATAGTATAATTCCTATTTAGCATATTCCAATTAGCATATGTAAAGTGCAAAATGCTTAAAAATATTATCTAATTTGAGCTTCACAAACTTAGGAGGTAGGTGCTATTATTTTCTCCTTTTTACAGATGACGAAACTAAGGTAGGTAGAAGTAAAAGGATTTTTGCAGGGTCACACAGGTATTAAGTGTGTCTAGTACTTCATTTTATCACTTAGCTGCCTTTAAAACATACATACACATACACATGCATGTAGAAAAATAAACAAAAAATATTAATAGGATTACATTACTAGGATTGTAACATTCAGATCAAAATAACACTTCTACTCTATTCTATGCCTACTACATCACATCTAGTATATTATGTCCAAATCTTAATTAGAAAAATTTATTAAAGTATCAAGGAATACTTTAAAAATTAATAAAGTTGAACAGAATAGTGAAGTGACTAGAAACCACATTATAAAATGATCAGTTGAAGGCACTGGGAATATTTAATCTGGAGAAGAAAAGGCTTTAAGGGTGGAGGGTGGTGGTGTGTTGTTTACCACTTTCATGTATTTATTTGAAAGGCTGTTGTGGGGAAGAAATAGATATTTTCTGTGTGTTTCAGAAAGCAGAACAAGAGCTGATGGGTAAAACTTAAAAGGTGAATGATAGGAAGTAATATTGTGAGCTCTATTCTAGACTTCTCTAAATATGTCTGGAAAATGCATTGAATTGAATTCTATTGGTGAAATCTCAGGAAAAAGAAATCATAGGAAGTCATTTGTCCAGCCCATCTTGGCAGAGGGAGACAGAGAGAGGTCTATAGGCTGGGAATGGCTCTGTGAGTTTCTATCACCAAGGAAGAAGCTATGTACCAAAGCAAGAAAAGGTCTAGATCCAAACCAGAGCACCTCCAGACCCTTACCTCAATGGGAACAAATGAAAACTGAAAGTTTTGTCACCTACTACTCAATTCCAGGTTATGAAACAAATTTTACTTAGCTGGGGACCTGGGCTCAGGTTGGTTTCCCATGTATGATTAAAGGAGGAAGTTCAGAGACCAACAGTAGGACTCAGACTTCACACCTTGGGCAGCTAGATAGCACAGTGGATAGAGCCCTGATCCTGAAGTCAGGAGGACCTGAATTCAAATCCATCTTTAGATACAACACTTATTAGAGATGAGAGCCTGGACAAGTCATTTAACCCCCATTGCCTTGCAAAAAAACAAAAACAAAGAGAACTTAATTATAAGCATGGATATATTAGAACTAGCATGTCTAGATCCATGAAAGTCTATTGTTAAATTTTGTTAAATGAGCATTTATACATCAGAAATCAGCAAATGCTACAAATTACAGCTTCATTTGTTGTTTTGTTGATCGTCTATATTTAAGAAAGTGACATACAAAATGTTAATACAGATTAAACATAAAAGTGTATCATTTGTACATTTTTTCACCAAAGAGCTGGCTGTTAATTAGACATTTACCAACAAACTCTTGACTCTAAGTCCCCTAATGTTCTTTCCAGCTCTCAATCTACAGTTTGATCATATGGTCTCCTATTAGAAACTTCCCTGGTGGTGCCATCTTTGGGGGATAATAAGAGAATCAAGTTGCCAGGTATTTCTCACAAAACATTTTGAATTGGTTAAGATATTTCTTCTGCTTTCAAGTAGCCTCTGGTGAAGATACAATGTCCTTATGTGTCAGCCTAATGGTGGAATTAGCTGATATTTACAACCTGCCACCATGAGGACTCAGAAGTGCCTCATAGTCTATATGCCAGATGCAAGCTTATGAAAAGATTACTTTTAGAGCTTTAGTAAATGGAAAATACTACATTTGTACAATTTTTAAAAAATAGAAAATGCTAAGACAGTGACAGGAGGAAGAAATGAATTTGAAATAGAAAAATAAAGAGATTGTTTATGACTGTTCCACTCTCTGCACTCTGGAAAGAGACTTAGATTGCATTTAGGGCTTGAGATAAATGGGCCATTTCCAAACCAGGCAGTGGTTTGGAATATAGGTACATTTCTATGGAAAAAGACAACTTAAAATCTGAGTTGTAGGAGATCATGGTATCAAACTGCTCATATTCAGATGAGGAAACTGAGGCTGAGATAAAGAAAGTGACTCACTCATAGTCATGATAAATAATCAGGTTAAAATCAGCATCCTGGGCTCCTGATCCTTAACTCAGTGCCTTTTTTCCATCACATTTTCACAGCTTCTATCTTGTCCTAGTATTTCAATGACAGGCACTACCTTTGTTACACACCTCTCCTCCAAAGAAAGAGATTTTCTTTCTAGCACCATTTCCTGAAAATGACTCTCTGGATGCCTCCAAGAAAGAAGTAATTGTCTCACCACCTGACTGGCTTTGCACAGCTGTCTTGCCAAGAAAGCTCTTTCAATCTCACTTGGTTTATTCCCCAGAGTACCAATTAGGCATCTGGCTATAGGGTTTTGTAGTGTGGTTCTGTGTGGTGGGCTTTCTGGTGTGTGTGTGTGTGTGTGTGTGTGTGTGTGTGTGTGTGTGTGTGTGTGTGTGTGTGTG
>JAJPUD010006517.1:89024-112727 GCA_023553655.1 Myrmecobius fasciatus
GTGTGTGTGTGTGTGTGTGTGTGTGTGTGTGTGTGTGTGTGTGTGTGAACATGTAAGAGCATCTCTGTGATGAACGAAAAGAGTACTATGAATGATTTCAGCAACAGGCTGCCTCGGCTCCCCTCCCCTCACATTTCAGAAAGAAAGGTTGAAATCCAGTTGGATTCTGAAAAGAGAAAATTTTAGTGACTTCTTCCCTTTTTCCTTCCTTGCCAGTGGAACCTCCTGGTGCTTACTGCTCCAACTCCTGAAATAAATTAACATCTAGAGGATTTTGGTCTCTCAGATTTTGTTCTGCTGCACAGGAGAAGAAATACAGAAGCTCCAGCTGAAGATTGCTTTATAAAAAAAGCATGAAAGTCACGGCAAAAGCCCCCCCCACTGCCTCTCTGTGCTGCTAACAGATTTCAGTCAGTTCAATTGGAGTGTGTGTGTGTGTGTTTATACTTTATCAAAAGGTTTGCTAACATCTAGGTAAGCTAAGACTAAAACTAAAAACTAGGTAAACTGTATTCTCCTTATCAGGTGTGTGTGTGTGTGTGTGTGTGTGTGTGTGTGTGTGTGTGTGTGTGTGTGTATAAATATAGGCTGGACCAGTGATTGGTATAGGGAACTACTAAATGAGTAGACTCTCTTTACCATTGTAGGTCAGCACCTTATCTGCAGCTTATTTAAGCAGCCTACACTTGTGTTTGTGATGTGTTTCTGGAAAACTCAATGATTTAGTTCCTGTGTATTTTCTAGGCTGAAGCTTCTGTGTGGCAGAATTTCTGGAGTGGATATATGGGTGTAGTTGTTTTTTCATCAGCTTTTTCAGGGAGCTGGTACACAGTCCCAGTCCCAGATCTGCTCTCCAATGATTTGTGTTTCAGCATTTCCCAGGGACTTTAATTTTGCAGAGAGTTGGACACATTCAAAAGCAGGTGCCCAGACATGGTAAGAGCCAGATACGACCTTCACCCCAGAAGGAGGCATCTTCTTTTCTGAGGCAGTGTGCCAGTGCAGATGCAGCTAAGAATGGCTTTCCCCCCAAGAGATTAAAGCCCCCAAATGTATTCTGACAAAAAGGGACAGCTGCTACTTAATTCTGAGAATGCCAACCATAAAGAAGCCAGCCCTTCCAGGTGCTGCTGCTGCTGCTGATCTACAGGCTGTGGGAGCTTTGCAATAGATCTCTCTAGTCAGGAGGACAGCAGGACTCCAGCTGCCTCCATCAATGACCTCACCCCATTGATTTTCACCAATTTGACTCTGATGAGGTGTGTGAAACAATCAATACACCTGTGATTCTGCAAGTAAATGCAAATAGAAGTGAGTTGAAGAGCCAAAAGGGACAGCTTGTAACCAACCTCTCCTATTGCTCTTAAAGAAGAGACGACTAGAGATAGGGGGAAAGATGGGGAGGGGAAGATTTGCCTTTGGATCCACTCATTCCCATCTGCCTGGGCTCTGTAACCTTGGTGATGGAGATGTGGAGTGAACCATCCTCAACCAAAGGTTGGATCACAGGGGCACAGTTTGACTTAAGGTACAGAAAATAAATAATTCATCTGGCAGCACAAGCCCCCATAGGTGATGCTCCAGCCCACACACCTCAGCACACCTGGAGCCTCTCAACAACAACCCACCTGCTATTCCAGCCTCTGTGGACTAAGAAGTCAAATCAAAACAGATGTAAAGAGAACATTCTAAAGGTGTTCTCTCAGTTTGCTCCCAGGGTCTTTTTATTCTGGCAAGGAGTAATTAGATTAATCTTCCAAAGGTACCTCCCATGCTCTGTTCAAAAATAAAGTAAAAACTCACTTTGGCATTCAAGGCCCTCCAACAATTTGACTCCAACCCATATTTCTATATTTCTCCTCCATTGCTTTTTCACATGTATGCTATATGCTAGCCAAATTTAACCAGTCATTATTTCCTGCACACATCTCTACACTTTCGCTTATGTTATCTTCTCTTTTTTGGCAAGTTTTCCCCACTTTTTAAAATCCTTAAATGTCACTTCTTCCTTAATTTCCCCAATTTCCATAGCTAATAATGATCTTTCTCTTCTCTGACTGATATTACTTCTTCTTATATGATGTCTTGGGTATATTTTCCTCCTGTATATGTATGTGTTTGTAGAAACCTTGAAGGTAGAGATTGTATATTCCCTACAACACTTACCACAATGTCTTCAATATATACTCAATAAAGATTTGTTGAGTGGATCAATGAATATACCCAACTCATAGTATTAACTAATATTTACTGCCCAGCCATTTTTGACCTTCTAGGGGAAGTAGTTTTGCCCCATTAGAGTCAAGATCCAGGAAGTAACTATTTACTGATGTTTTGGGACAGACTAGGCTTCCCAAAGGCAGTTGGTGTGGGGATAGGAGTTGAGAAGGAGGTGGTAGGGAAGGAAGTTTCCAGAGTTTTGACTTCTTCAAATTGTAATTTAACTAGAATGGCAGGTTCCCTTGATTGGCAGGAGAAGGATTTTGAGAGATGGTGGTGATGGTGGTAGCAGTTGTAGTAGCTGTAGCAATAGCAGCAGTAATAATAGTAGTGAAATAAGCTATCAATGTGTGTGTAGACAGAGACAGACAGAGGCTGAGACACATAGAGAGAGACAGATATAGAAAGAAAAGAAAAAAGAGTTTTTATACCCGAAGTGTGAATGGAGAGGGGGAGAGGAGAAAGAGAGAGTATTTCATAATTTAAAATAAGAAGGAGAGGCAGAGCCAAGATTTAGTGGGAAAAAGGCAGGAACTCGCTCAACCTCTTCCCCAATCTGCTCCAAATTCCTTTAAACAATGACTCCAAATTTTAGAACATCAGAACACCCCGAAAGACAGAGTAGAACATTTTCCATCTGAAGGCAACTTAGAAGCTTAGCAGAAATGGTCCCACCAGGGTGAGAATCCAACATGCATCCCCAGTGCAACCCCAGACCCAGCCCTAGCCCAGACCCAGCCCAATTTCTGAACCAGTGGCAGTACTGATGGCTTCCAGACCTCTCAGCCTGGAGATACCAAAGAGGACCTGGAAAGTCAGCAGAAAAGGACTGTGGAATCAATCTCCCAGCCCACAATTCCAGCACAGACCCAGCTCAGTGAGGCAGCAGTGCTGGAGGCTTCTGGACCTCTCAGTCTGATGACCCCAGAGAGGACTCGGAAGGTCAGTGGAGAAGGTCTGTGGCAATGAGGGAGTAGTCTGGTGTGCAATCCCAGTGCAGCCCCAGTCCGTGGAGCCCCAGCCCTGGCCAGCACACTACATCAAACAGCCATGGTGGGGCAGGGACACACCTAACAGTTCTAGGGCAGAAAAGAGTATTTGTGGTCAGATTCTTAGAAGGATGTCTGAAAACAGCTGCACAAACTCCCTGAAGCTTAAGACAGTGCACTGGCCACCCTGGAAACAATCCTACTTTAACAAAGCATTAAAAGCTGAGTAATAGTCTAGGAAAATGAGCAGAAAACAAAAAAAAAGTTTCTGACTATTGAAATATTATAGCCAAATTCTGAACTCCCAGATCAAAGAGAAAATATTGCAAGCAACCAGAAAGAAACAATTTGAGTATAGTGAACCCACAGTCAGGATAAATACAAAAATTAAGTAGCTTCTACATTAAAGGACTGGAGGGTTTAGAATATGATATTCCTGAGAGCAATGGAGTTATGATTGCAACCAAGAATCACCTAACAAGCAAAACTGCGAATAATCCTTCAGAGAAAAAGGTGGTCATTCCTTGAAAGAGAGCATTTTCAAGCATTTGTGATGAAAAGACCAGAGCTGAATGGAAAATTTTATTTTCAAATACAGGACTCTGGAGAAGCATAAGGAAGTAATCAGGAAAGTGATAAAGGACTTAGTAAGGTTTATCTGTTTACATTCCTACATGAGAGTATGATACTTGTAATTCATGAGAATATTCTCATTATGGCAGTTAGAAGGAGTATATATAGACAGAGGGCGTGATGTGAGTTGAATATGAAGGGACAACATCTTTTTTTTTAAATGATGAAATTAAGGGGTGAGAGAGGAATTAAGGGGAGAAAGGAAAAGGGAGAAGTGGAATGGTACAAATTATCTGCCATAAAAAAGAGATAAGAAAAATCTTTTACAGTGAAGAGGAAGAGGAGGAGAAGAGAGTGAGTGAATCTTACTCATCAGAATTAGCTCAAATAGGAAATAACATATATACTCAATAGGGGTATAAAAATGTATATTACCCTGCAGGAAAATAGTAGGGGAGTGGGACATGGAAAGGGGCAAGAGAGTGAAAAAAGAAAGGGGATATTAGGGGAGGAACTGGTCAGTAACAAAACACTTTTGAGAAATGACAAGGTGAAAGGAGAGAGAATAAATGGGGGAAAATACAATTAGAAATCATAATTGTAAAAAAAAATTCAAAGCATGTTTCTCTGATGGAATATTATTGTTTTCTGGGAAATGATGAGCAGGATGCTCTTAGGGGGGAAAAAAACCCTGGAAAGGCCTCTATGAACAAACTGGAATATACTGTATATAAAACAATAGCAATGTTCTGGATAACCAACTGTAAATGACTTTGTTATTTTCAGTAATACAATCATCCACAACTACTTTGAAGGATTTATGATGAAAAATCCTATCCATACCCAGAGAAGGACATAACCTATATCTGAATACAGATCAAAGCATTCTCTATTTCTTTATCTCTTTATTTTTAACTTAATTTTTCTTGATGTTTTTATTTTCATTAGGGTGGGAGATCTATGTTTTCTTTCACAACTTGACTTTTATGGAAATGTTTTGTATAACTTCACATGTTGTTTCTTAATTATGGGTGGGAATAATGGAGAGAACCTAGAACTCAAAAATCTTAAAAACAAATGTAAACAAATTGTTTTGAAGGTAACTGAGGGAAAATATTAAATAAATAAATTTATAAAAATAATAATTTAAAATAAGAAATTAGAGGCTGGGCATTTGAAATTGACTGGCTCCATTAATCAATCAACTAAACAATCAATCAACAAGTATTTATTAAGCACAGACACTGTGCTAGATTCTGGGGATACAAATATAAAGCACGAGATAATCCCTACTCTAGAGAGTTCACATTCTAATGGTGAGACATCAAATATGACTAAAAGTATATATTGTATAAGTATATGCAAAAAAATATAAAAAGAATGTACAAAATAGTTAAATACAAAGTTTGGGAAGCAGGGCCCTAACAATGGGGAGAATCAGAAAAGGCTTCATATAAATAGTTGTATTTAACCTTTATCTTGAAGGAAGAGAGGGAATCTTTGGGGCAGAAGGGAGAAGGGAGTACATTGCAGGCATGCCTGACAGCTACTACAAAAGAAGTGAGGTGGGGTCTGGAGTGTTAAGTATGAGGAACAGAGAGAAGGCCAATTGGTTGGATCACAGACTGTGGAAAGGAGACTAATGTAAAATATTCAGTGAGGCTAGAATAATAAATTAGTGCCAAGTTGTGGAGGACTTTAGAAGCTAAGGGAATTTCTAATTTATCCTGGAAGTAATAGGGAGTTACTGGAATTCATTGGAGAGGAATACATGGAAGGAAAAATCTATGGCAGTAATGCCTAAACTAGATGAAATGGAGTAGGAGAAAGACTTAAGGTAGGAAAACCAAGTAGGAGACTGTTACAATAAGTAAATCAGAAGGTGTTGAGGACTAAAGTTGTCACCATGTGAATAAAGAGAATAAATTGAATGTTATCAACAATAATCATGATGGCTAGCATTTATATAATGCTTTAAAGTTTGCAATGTTATCTCATCTTACTGTAATTTTGGGAGGTGGATCACATTTTTCTCCATTTTACAGATAATATAACAAAGAATAAGAACTTAAAGAATTTGCCCAGAATCACACAGCTAGTCAGTATCTGAAGCAGGATTATAAACTCAGATCCTCCCCACCCTACTTCTAACACTATTTATTGAGCCACCCAGTTGCTAAACAGATGTCATGGAGGTAGAAATGGCAAGATTTGGCAACTGAGTAGATACATGGGTTAAAGATTGTAAGATTTATGTGCAAAAATGTTTGTAGCAGTCCTTTTTGTAGTGGCAAGGAACTGGAAACTGAGTGGATGCTCATCAGTTGGGGAATGGTTCAGTAAGTTATGGTATATGAATGTAATGGAATATTATTGTTCTACAAGAAACAATCAACAGGATGATTTCAGAAAAACCTGGAGAGACTTAACATGAACTGATGCTGAGTGAAGTGAGAAAAACCAAGAGAACACTGTAAAAAGCAACAAGAAGATTATGTATGATCAACTGTGATAGACTTGGCTCTTTTCGACAATGAGATGATCCAGGGCAATTCCAAGTCTTGTTATAGAAAGAGCCATCTGAATCTAGAGAGAGAACTATAGGGACTGAATGTGAATAACAACATAGTATTTTCACCTTTTTGGTTGTTTTTTGCTTGTTTTTTTTTCTCTTTTTTCCCCTTTTGATCTGATTTTTCTTGTGCAGCATGATAAATGTAGAAACATGTTTAGAAGAATTGCATATATTTAACCTATATTGGATAACTTGCTGTCTAGGAGGGGAGGGGAGGGAGAAGGAGAAGGAGGGAAAAAATTTTGGAACATAAGGTTTGGCAAGGATGAATGTTGAAAACTATTATAAAAAAATAAACAACAGTGTGACATTATAAACCTGTGAGACCAGAAGAATGGTGGTGACTTGAATAGAAATGGGAAGTTTAGAAAAGGGGAGGATTGGTGGAAAAGAAAGAGAATTTTTTTTTTGTCAGTTCTGGAAATAGTGAGTTTGAGAAGTTTCTGGGACATACAATTTGAAATGTCTGGAAGAGTTTGGGCAAGACTGAAACTCAAGAGGATCTCTCTCCTCTTTCTCATTTATTTATCTATCTATGTGTAGAAATATATATATATATATATACATACATACATAAATGCACACACACACATATATATATGTATGTATATACACACACACATATATATATACATGTGTATATATATGTGTGTGTGTGTCAGTCAACTGCCTAGAAATGATAATTAAATCCAGAGGAGCTGATAAAGTTGCCAAGAGAGAGGAAGCATATGAAGAGAGAAGATAAAAGAGTTCAGGAAGAAGCTTAGGGTGAACATTCCTAATTAAGAAGAATAATATGGATGGTAAGACAACAACAGAAATGGGGAGGGAATAGTCAAATAGATAGGAGAACAGGAGAAAGTATTGTTACAAAAACTCTGAAGAGAATACTAAGAAGAGTGTAATCATCAGTTTCAAATGCAAGAGATGGGATTAAAAAGATAAGAACCAAGAAAATGCCAGCTGATTTTTCCTTAAAGAGAGTTACTAGTTTTGAATAAGATACATTTAGTTGAGTGTTGAAGTTAGAAGCTGGACTTCAAGGGTAGCAGAGTGAGGAAAAGATCCCAGAAATGGAAGCAGTGAGTAGAAAGCTATTCCTAGAATTTTGACTGAGACATGGAGAAGAGATATACCTTAAGGTATGGTAGAGTCTAGTGAAGGTTTTTTTTTCCAATGATGAGAAGATGGGTATATTTGAAGGCCGAAGGAAAGTAACTAGTAGATAGGGAGAGGTTGAAAAGTCAAGAGATGTTTCAATTTTCCACAGAAGACAGGAAAAAATGAAATGAAGGCTGGAAGTAGGCTGGTGAATGCTTAACAAATGGAAAAACCTCAGGACACTTTTAAGGTTAATCTACATTATTAACACTTTTTCTTCTATTTTCTTAAGTACATGGAACTGATAAAAATTAAAAAATGATTTGTAGTTATTTGCCATTTTCCAAATTGTAAATATTTAACACTGAAAATTTAGTAATCTGTTCCTCCTGGTTTCAGTATGGACTGGCCTGATTACATCCCTGGGTCAATGGTACATGGATTATCCTTGGTGAGAAGGGTTACCATATTGCCTGAGACCGGAGAAAAGGAAAGAGAGTAGCAAATGGAGATTGATATCAAGGGGGTCTCAGTTAAAGAGAAAAGTAAACTCATATTGAATAGCCTCAAATTTTTGAGGCAGCTCCTTTAGCTGAGAGAAACAGGGAAGGTGAAAATAAGGGAGACATAAGGAAGGAAGACATTTTGAATAGCTTTTGTGAAGAATAAGAGAAGGAATTATTTGCAGAGGAATAAAAAGATTGCCTTGCTGCTGTGTTAGTATTGCTGCTGTGAGAGTCCATTTGAAGTTGGATAACAAATTTATAATGTGCCTGATCAGTAAAGTTGTATAACTTTCTCTAGCTCTGTTCAGCAGCCTATGAATAAGAGGTATTGGGGATAATCCAAGGCTGACATTTGGTAAGAGATGGATGACACTAGGACAAGTAAGAGCAGAGGACAAGGTAGATTTGAAATTTGTTTGAGATTAGAAAGAGAAGAAATGGAAGTTAGAGCAGGACTAAATGGCCTGAGAAATTATTTGGAAATACAAGATTTGGAGGTCTCAATGAGGGTTTTGGAAGCGTGAGTCATAGAGAGAAATGAAGTGATAGGAAATAATGATCAGAGAGAGGAATGTCAAAGGGTTTGTTTGTTTGTTTGCTTTGTTTTGTTTTTTAAATTTAGGATGATGGCCTGATTTCAGAAAAGCTTGGAAAAACTTACATGAACTGGTGCTACATGAACATTGTACACAGTTTCAAGAATATGTGATGATTAACAGTGATGGACTTGACTCTTCAACAATTCAAGGTAATTCCAATAGACTTGTAATGGAAAGAACCATCCACATCTAGAGAAAGAACTATGGAGACTGAATGTGGATCAAAGCATAGTATTTTCACATTTTTTTGTTATTGTTGCTTGTTTGCTTTTTTCTTTCTCATTTTTTTCCCTTTTGATCTGATTTTTCTTGTACAGCATGATGAATATGGAAATAAGTGTAGAAGAATTGCACATGTTTAACCTATATCAGATGCTTGCTGTCTTGGTAAGGGGAAAGGGAAGGAGAGGGGAAGAAAAAATTTGGAACAAAGTTTTGCAAAGGTGAATGTGGAAAACTATATTGGCATATATTTGGAAAAATAAAATATTATTTTAAAGTAAATAAATAAATTTAGGAAGTAAAATACTTATGGTGAGAACCAGTGGGTGATTATTCCTAACTGTGACTGCAATGAACTCAAGGAATAGGTATTGAAATTGAAGAATTGGGAAATAAGAGAATTTGAGAACATCAATATGACTGTTGAATACTCCTAATATAAGGAAAGGAGTAAGGAAGGAGAAGAAGATAAAATAGGCACTAACTCCTTGAGAAAGAAGGGGAAATTGATCTGGTGTGTGATATGCGATAATCATCACGATCAGTTTTGGGTATAAAATTTGGATTGAATGAAAGAGAATTTTCTGAATGATGGTGGTATACAGAGATTGTGGAAGTAATAGAAATACTCCAACTATACCTCCAGGATTAATGTTGGAAATGTGTAAAAGAGAAGGTATAGCACAGTAGAAGATGACTAGTAATGAAGTTTCCTCAAGGAGGAAGTTAGTGAAAGCCAATTAATAGAAGGAGTGAGAGAGAAGGAAGGTTAGGGTGAAAGGAAGCTTTTTCATTATGGAACTAACTTTAGAAACTCCAAAAGTCAGGACTGCAGTAGGACAGGGGCGGAGTAAAATTGAAGAGGATGAGAATGAGACAATGGGAGTTGGGGGTTGGGGATAATTTGTTCTTTTGTGGCCAGTGAATGTTTAATAAAGAAGAGAAATAGGAGACAAGAGAATGTTAGCCTGTCAGAAAGTGTGGGTAGCAAATGAATAGTACATCTCTTGGTTTGTAGAGATTATTGTAGAGACTGGTAGGATGGACTTGCTTCTACATCTATTCATCATCTAGAGGTAGCTAAGTTAGTGGTTTTACATCATTCATAATCCTAAATTTATGTAGCATTTAAAAATCTGGGTTACTCCTGATATATAATTACGTCTGGTCATAACTTTTCACATCCTCATTCAACTATTGAGGGGGTAATAAGAGAAAGGTTCAATGAATGGTTTATATTATACAGATATAAAATAAGGCAGAGATTTAAACCCAGTACAAAACAAGTTTTCTCCCATGGATTTGGTTTCTCCATTTTTCCCCTTAGGCTAATACTGTGAACAGCTAGATGTTATAGTAGGCAGTACTCTGGGCTTAGAGTCCCAAAGACATAAATTCAAATGAAGATTTATTTACCTACTATCTATATGACTCTAGACAAGTTACTTAACTTCTCTTTGCCTCGGTTTTTCATCTGTAAATTGGGAATAATGACAGTATTCCCCCACACACACCTCAGGGTTGTTGTAAGGATCAAATGAGGGAATATTTGTAAAGAGCTTAGCTTAGTGCCTGGAATATAGTAAGGGCTATATAATGATTCTGTTGCTGATGATGATAATGATGATGATAAGGATGATGATGAAGGTTATAGCTTGATGATAAGGATGGTTGCTGAAGAGCCATTTTGTCTTTCCCATCATTTTCTCAGGCTACATGATTGGTAGAATGAAGGCAGTGGTGAGGAAATA
The DNA here is from genome assembly GCA_023553655.1 of Myrmecobius fasciatus. Lineage (NCBI taxonomy): Eukaryota > Metazoa > Chordata > Mammalia > Dasyuromorphia > Myrmecobiidae > Myrmecobius > Myrmecobius fasciatus. The sequence goes on from JAJPUD010006517.1 coordinate 99,561, forward strand.
GGTCCACTAGTTTGGAGAGATGTGGGGTGTGTTTGGAAAAATTGATTATGTCTGCATTATAAAAGTGGCAATCAGAAGAAGGGTTGAGCATGCTTTTATTTCATTTAGACTTCTACTATAAACCTCCTAGCTCTGTCAGACTGTACCACTACCTGTTTGTTATTGTTGTTCAGTCATTTCAGTAATGTCCAACTCTTTGTGACTTCAGTTGGGTTTTCTTGGCAAAGATTCTGAAAGGATTTACCATTTCCTGCTCCAACTCATTTTACAGATGAGGAAACTGAAGCAAATAGGGTTAAGTGACTTGTCTAGGGCTACATAAATAGTGTCTAAGGCCAGATTTGAACTCTAGTCTTCTTGACTCATATGCTATTTACCATACTCCTGACTTCTTGGTTCTGGCAAGATAGGTTCAAACTGATGGATCATTCCTTTATCCTCAGCATGCCTATATCACTCCCCTTATTTCTATGCTATTGAAATATGGCAATGCTATCCTTGACTTTGAATGATTCCATCCAGGAAATGATAGTCACCTCAGTCTTTACTGCTGTGGGGAAGACAGGGAGAAAGAAAAGTCTCAAGTCACAGATTGTCAAGTTAGTTCTCTAAATTGTAGCCAGAATTGAAGAATGCTTATACCATAAGCAGTTTAACACTCTTTTCATTCAGAAATGAATTTTCTGAGGCCTAAGGATCCTAGGTAAGTAAATAGGATTAGTGTATAAGAGGGGCTGGTAGGACAAAGAATGCCCTGAAAATGGTAGTGACAGGCTAAATGACTTGTGCAGGAGGAAGAGCAACTCTGAGGAAGAGAAAAGAAAGAATAAAAATCTGTCTCCCTGCATTTGCCAAGTCAGCAAGAAGAGACTTTAAAGACATCTATCAAATAAGCTCAAGGTTTTTTTGGGGGGAGGGTGCTGGTGTTTTTTTTCCTGAAGGGAAAGAATTGATTTGAAAATATAAATGCAGGCTGGCTTAATTTATCTCAGTCTTTCAGAATATCACGGCCCAGTATGCTGCCCTCTTTCTTACTTAAATGTAGGGAGCTGAAGTTAGTCACACAATAGACCTTCCCATCCCTAACAACTGTGAACAATTGTGCTTCTCTCTTTCTCTGTCCTTGAATCCTAGACTCTGTCTCTGTGTCTCTGTCTCTGTCTCTCTTTTTCTTCAGTGGCAAATGCAGACAGTCTCTTGCCTCATCTGGAATTTATTTCTTTTCAGGTGGAAAATCAGTTTGAAAAACCTCCATTTCTCTGTGACTTCAGTGATAGATGCACTACTGTGCAATAATGCTGCTTACACAGACATTATGGAGGGAAACATTAAAAAAAATCTCTCTTCTATCTTGTGGACATCCATTAGTGTTCATTTTCCTTTCCTTCCCATCCTTTCCTTTAAAGTGGCAGAATTTTAGTTGTTATCTTTCCTGAAATGTCAATGTAAGAAGTCAGATGAGTTTAGTTGTTTGAACCTATGGTTTCTCAAATACTAAAAAGGATTTTTGTTGTCATCTGATGGAAGTTCCTTTCAACAATACAGAGTGTAACCCCACTATCTTGAGGTCCCCTTGTTCATGTACTCCTAAAAATTCATCATAGAGGGTCTACTCAATATGCTAAAGACCTTCCTCACTTCCTTCTGACATCATAAACATACCCTTTGGAGTGGAGTTCTATGACTGTCTACTTGTCATCCTTCATTAAGGCAAGTCAGGTAATATCTGTTCTTGGACAACAGCACCAGTGGATAGCTGGGTAATTATAGGTCCCCTCATTCCAATGTCATATCTCTATGTCAGGCTAGTGATATTTCCCAAACTCCCCATTCTTTTCTTCTTTCAATCTAGGCAATCTACAACACATTTTTTTTTATATACCTACAAAATCAAGAGACAGAGTGACATTTACTTTCCTAGTATTTTATGTGAAGTCCTCATTTCAGTATAGCCCTATTCTTCTTTCTGAGTAATAGCTTTCCCAGTTACCTGGGGTATCTTCTCCACCCTTCTGGGCCTGGAGTCTCAAAATCTGAGGTTTCTCCAACACAATCAACTTTCACTTAAAAATAATTGCAGGAGATCAGCAACATTGGAAGAATAGAAGGAAGCAGTTTAGCTAAACTCCCTCAATAATTTCTCCAGAAAAATCTAAGAACATCAGACTGAGTAGTGATCACAAATTTAATTGAGGGGATTAAGTCAAAGTTTATGCAAACAAGGAAAGGGTTGAGAGAGTGGGCATCACTTGAACCTCAGTTTTATTTAAACTGATCAAAGGGAGGGTAGAACACATCTGCACAAAAAGAGTTTGTTGCAGAAATATATTCAAGTCAATAGGGAAATAGGGCACAGAAAGGAAAGAAGGAAAAATCACAAAAAAGTGGATTCAGAGAATGAAAGCACACCTTAACATTAGGTGGGGGGAATCACAAAGAAAGGTTAAAAAGGCATAAAAGAAATGCGAGATTGTAGTCTGGATGAGGAAAAGAGAAGAGACATGGAAGAATAATAGTTGATTACATCAAGCAATTTAGCAAGTCTTTGGTCTTCCAACACTCCCTTCTTTTTTGGAGAGAGGGGGCAGGGAGCAAAGAAAGGAGAAAGTACAAGAATAGGTTAGAAATGTGTAATTAATGAGTACAATTCTTAAGGTGAACAGGATGAATTCACCTACAAAACAGAAGAGGATATCAGAATGATGTACAAAGTAGACAATAACAATATGCTGTTTAAAAGAAACACTATTGAAACATAAAAATTTGCACAGAATGAGAACGAGGAGCTAGAGAAAAATCTATTATGCTTCAGTTTAACTAAGAGATATAAGGATGGCAGTCAAGGTCTCATAAAAACAATATTAAAAATACACTTGTCTAAAACAATAAATAGGAAGAAAATACCACAGAAAATGAGTTAGTACCAATATTGATCATATTACTAAATGGCAATGCATCAAAATAAGTAGAGAAAAATGTAAAAGACTCATAGGGAGAGAAATAGAGAATAAGTATTATAATAACAGAAGACCTCATTGAATCCTTTTTAGGGATAAACAAGAAAGAAATTAGGAACCTGAATAGAATTTTAGAAATGTTAGATATAATAGATCTTTGATGATTATTGAATCAGAATGGAAAAGAGCATACATATTTTTTGGTTATGTATAGCACATTAAAAAATGATGTATTAGGAAATGACTTCACAAAAATGCAGAAAAACAAATATTAAACACATTTTACTGATTACAAAACAACATAAAGTATATTTAATAAAAACTGCTAAATAAAATTAAAATTAGGGAAGATGGAAAATAAAGCAGGAAATACTGGGCTCTCTAAAATTCTTCCACAAGCAAGATAATCTATCACCTCAAAGTGAACTTTGAATGGCAGAAATGATTAAAATGTGTATAAAGCACACTCCATTTATGAATATATATATATGTATATATATATATATATATAGTGCTGAAACTTAAACAAGGAAGAGCAAAAACAGAGGAACATTACAGACCAATTTCATTAATGAATATGGCTACAAAAATCCTAAATAAAATACTAGCCATGAGATTATAAGCGATGTTTTACAAAAATTATGTCTTGTGATCAAGTGGGATTTTTACTAGGAATATATGGATGGTTTAACATAAGGAAGATTATAATCAATTATGTTATGTCAATAACAAAAGTTAATTAATCATGCTTATATCAATAATTGCAGAAAAAGCTTTTTATAAAATACATTACTCTTTGCTATTAAAAACATTTGGAAACATTGGAATGAATGGATTTTTCCTTTAAATGATAAGAAGCATCTACTTAAAACCATTAGCAAGCATTATTTGTAATGGAGATAAGCTAGAAGCTTTCCCAATAAGATCAAGAATAAAACAAGGACGCCCATTTTCACCAGTATTCAATATTGTATTAGAAATTCTAGCAATAGCCATAAGAGAAGAAAAAGAAATTGAAGCAATCACAACGAGCAATGAAGTAATAAAATTATTTCTTTTTGAAGATGATATTATATACTCAGAAAATCCTAAAGATTTGACTAAAATTTACAGAAACACTGAATAATAGTAGAAAAGTAGCAGGATATAAATCCATATAAATCATCAGTATTTCTATATATCACTTAAAAAACTGAAAAGCGATAGTAAGAAATACCCCCACTTGAAATAACTATAAATTTTATATATATACTCAATGCCATCCCAATTAAATTACTATGAAATTATTTCACTGAACTAGAAAAATAAAATTCCATTTGGGGAACATCTAGATCACAGGCCATTTAAGGTCCATTAAATCATTTGCTAAGACAATTGCAGGTGATGTTCTGAAAACTAGGCACAACCTCCCAGTGCTTAAGTTCTATAACTTGATAATTTTGTATGGCTCTTGAATGATATTATAGATATCCAAATGGTCCATGGCAGAAAAAAAAAAGATTGTGCATTCCTGATTTAGAAGAACAAAAGGTAAAGAATATCAAAGGAATTAAAGAAAAACAACATTTCTCTTTCCTTTCCCCCTTTCCTCCTCAGTATTTTGCTTCTGACTACCACTTCCTTCAAACAGTCTTCCACCTTGGAGCCCCTCCCCCTTTCTTACACCTTTCCCCTATTACTTCTGTTTTCCCTTCTATTAGTCTTTCCCTTTCTTTTCCCCTTCCCCTCCCACTTCCCTCTAAGATAAGACAAGTTTCTCTGAGAAACCAAATATATCTGATATTCTCTCTTTGAATCTGATAAGAATAAGATTCACACAATGTTCATTCCTCTCCCTTATTTCCCTCAATTATAATAGGTCTTCTTTGCCTCTTCATGAGATGTAATTTCCCTCATTTTACCTCCATTCTCCTCTTTTTTTTTCAGTACAATCTCCTTTTTACCTCCAGTTTTTTTCATATTATCATTATAAAATCCACTCTTTAAGTATATTCATAACAAAAATATAGTTCTCTCCTTTTTACCTTTGTAATGCTTTTCTTGAGTTCTGTATTTGGAGATCAAATTTTTTTGTTCAGCTCTGGTATTTTCATCAGAAATAAATGAAATTCACCTGTATTGTTGAATGTCTATCTTCTTCCCTGAAAGATAATGTTCAGTTTAGCTGGATAGTTTATTTTTGGCTGTAATCCAAGTTTCTTTGCCTTTTGGAATATCAGATTCCAGACTCTTCAGTCCTTTAAGGTGGAAGCTACTAGGTCCTGGGAAATCCTGCTTGTGGCTTCTTGATATTTGAATTGTTTCTTTTTGACTGCCTGCAATATGTTTTCCTTGATCTGATAATTCTGAAATTTAGCTACTATATTCCTTCGAGTTTTCATTTTGGGGTCTCTTTCAGAAAGTGAATGGATATTTTACTTTCTGGTTCTAGGACATCAGGGCAGTTTTCCTTAATGATTTCCTGAAAGATGATATCTAGGTTCTTTTTTTTTTTTTTTCATCATTGCTTTCAGGATGTCCAATAATCCTTAGATAGGTTTTTCTAGATTTATTTTCCAGATCAGTTGTTTTTACTAGAAAGTATTTCATGTTTTCTTCTATTTTTTCTTTTTTTTGGTTTTGCTTGAGTGATTCTTGAAGTCTTATTGAGTCATTCACTTCCACTCGTTCAATTCTAATTTTTAGTGTATTATTTTCTTCAGTTACCTTTTTAGCTCCTTTTGTATTTGACCAATTGAATTGTTTTGTTAGAATGGTTAGATTAGTTCACAATTCTACCAATAGTTGAATTAGTATCCCAATTTTTTGACTTCTCCAACATTTTTTGCTTTCCCTTTCTATCATTTTAGTTAATCTGATAGGTATAAGATAACATGCCAAAGTTGCTTTAATGTGCATTTCTCTAATCAATAAGGTGTTCTTATTCTTATTCATAAGTTGTTCTCCTTTCCACAAATCTGATAGGTAATATATTCCATGTTTTTTTCTAATTTTCTTATGAAATCTTTCTTTATACCTAAGTTATGGACCCATTTTGACCTTATCTTATTAAATGGTGTAAGAAACTGATCTATGCTCAATTTCTTCCAGACTGCTTTCCACTTTTCTCATGTATATATTATTATAATACATATATTTCTCAATATATATTATATATATCATATACATAATATATGTTATATATTATTTTATATTATATATATAATTATATATATTATATATTTTTTAACCAAATAATGAATTCCTATCCTCAAAGCTTATTTTCACATTTGTCAAACATAAGATCACTATAATCATTTTCTACTATTATATGTATACTCTTCTACATTGATTTACATTTCTATTTCTAAGCTGGTATCACACAGTTTTGATAATTACTGCCGTATAGTACAGTTTAAGATCTGATACTGCCAAACTTCCTTCCTTTACATTGTTTTTTGAAGATAGTGAAGAGCAGACACAACTTTCTGTGACCTCCTCTGACCTTCTCTCAAACCAACAGCAGATTAAATCTTTGATTTGGTTTTTGGTGTGACAGAATCCACAAATATTTGGAGTACAACACATTTCCAGAAGATACTTTGGAAGAACTTCAAAACAGGACTATTCAATGAGGCAGAGGGACAGTCTGCAGAATCCAGACCATAGCATAGGAAGCCTGGGGCAAGGATCTGGAGCAGAGAGCCAAGTTTTGCATGTCCAGACACTGGGGAATCTTTATTAAGGCTCTTCGGCTACTCTGTCCTAGTTAGCAGATTTGCTATAAAATACCCAAAAGAAAATACAAAAGGCAAATTGTAAGCCACAGAGTCTTGGAAGAACTCAGGACTTGGCCTTTGGTTTTCCAGCATCAAAAGTCAGTCAGAAACACCGGCCCAAGGGCAAACTAAAGTGGCTGTCACCCCTTTGCTTAAGAGCAGATCTCAACCCTTAAAAAGTGAGCAAAAAAGCAAAAATAACTCTAACTATAGACAACTTTTATGTAGAGAGAGAATAGACCTCAAACCTAAGGTTCCTAAAGGCAAATCAACTCCAGATGAAACCCATTTTACAAGGCTTTCTTGGAAGATTTCAAAAAAGAATTATGAATAATGAATAACAAGAGATAAAGAGTATTGTGAGGGACAAAATGAATAATTTGATTACATGAAATTAAAAGGCTTTAAAAAAAATAAAACTAATGTATTTAAGATTAGAAAGAAAATAGATAATTGAGGGGATTTTTATAAAGTTTCTCAGATAAAGGTCTCATGATTCAAATTCATAAAGAACTTTGTGAAATTTATAAAAATATGAGTGATCCTTCAATTGATAAAAGGTCAAAGGATATGAACAAACAGTATCCATATATTGTCATAAAAATGCTTTAAATCCTTATTGATTAGAGAAATGCACATTAAAGCAACTTTGGCATGTTATCTTATACCTATCAGATTAACTAAAATGATAGAAAGGGAAAGCAAAAAATGTTGAAGTCAAAAAATTGGGATACTAATTCAACTATTGGTAGAATTGTGAACTAATCTAACCATTTTATAAAATAATTTAGAATTATTCCCCAAGAGCTATAAAACTGTATACCTGTAATAATACCATTAGATTTAGTGATTAGGGAAGAGGGAAGAGAATTTATATGTCCTAAAATATTTATAGCAGCTTTCTTTGTGGTGACAAAAACCTTTAAATGAGGGGATGCCCATCAAATGGGGAATGGCTGAACAAATTTTGGTATATAATTGTGATGGAAGAAATGATGATCTGCTTGATTTTTTAGAAAAATATGGAAAGATTTACATGAAATAAATAATAAAAGTAAAACGAGCAAAACCAAAGGAATTATATACACAGTAGCAACAATATTGTTCTTAAAACAATTTTGAATAATTGTCACTTTAAGTAGCATAAATCAATTTCAAAGAATGTATGAAGGAAGATGCTATTCACAGAAAAAGATATGTCTATATATATATGTATATATATATATATATATGTCTGTATATGTATATATGTGTGTATATGCATTATATTATGTGCGTATATATAACCAAATACAAATTTGTGTCTAATATGAGAAGAGAAAGGAAAAAAATGCACAGCAGAGAACAAAAGAAAACTGAGAAGGAAGCACAGAAAAGTTGGGTACCTTTGCAAACAATTCATAATACTTATTACATTAAAAAATAAATGTTGAAATGGAAATTCATGTATTTATATTGAATCCTTTTTTGTTGTACTGTGCATATGCAAGTGTTCTTTTTTATCTGTATGTGAGTCAAAATGAATTAAAATTTAAAAATAAAAAGGAAAATATTTGGATATTAAATAATTTTAAAGAATAGAAACATTAGGTAATTTTATCCAACATAATGAAAACATACCAAAATTTTGGGGATGCAGTCAAAAACACTCCTTAAGGAAAAAAAATTATTATACAATTTTATCAGCAAAAAAGAGAAATAACAAATCAATCAATAAATAGGGCATACAACTAAAATGAGGAAAATCAAAAAATTTGAAAATAATAAACTAAACACTAAAATACAAATTCTGAAAACCAAAAATGAAATTAACAACATTGAAAAGAAAACAATCATTTAATTAAAAAACCTAAAAGCTATTTTTAAACCTATAAAAAATGAACCATATCTTATGTGCTTTTATAAATTAAAAAGAGAAATTGAAATTACAGGTTTAAAAGTGAAAAAGGGGAAATCAAGACAAATGAAGAAGAAATAAAGGAAATTATTAAACTCTCTTTTGCCCAGCTACATCAATAAAACCAACAACTTAAATAGATCAATTAAAAAATGATGCCCAGATTAATAGAATAAGAAATAGCATTTAAATGTCATTGCAGAAAAATAAATTAAATATGCTATAAATGAACTCTAGAAGAAACAAAAACCATTGGATTAGATGAATTCAAAGCAAACTATTAAACTTTCAAACAAAAATTAACTCTAATATTGTATAAATATAGCCATAAAAATATCTGAAGAGATCCCATTAGGTTTCTTTTGTGTTTCAGATATGACCTTTATACTTAAATGAAGCAGAGTGAAAACAAAGAAAGAAAACTATTAACCAATATCCCAAAAGAACATGATTAAAATTTTATATATGATAACATCTAATAAAGATTGTATACTTTGATCAAATTGGATTTATGTAGGAATGAAGTTAGTTCAAATTTCAAGAAACATGAACAACAAAAATCGTATATCTTATCATAGATTCAATAAAAACTTTTGACAAAATGCAAATCATTTATATTAAAGCAACAACCATGAAAAAACAAAGACATTAATGGACTTTTCCTTAATATGGTAAGAAGTAGCAATCTAAAATCTAAAGCCACCATTATATGTAATTGGGGATTAACGAGGCACTTCTCAGGGAGATCCTGGTAAAGCAAGGAAGCACCTATATCCATTAGCTTCATTAGGATTTGATAAGAGTGCTCAAAATAATAGTTATAGCATCAGGATAATAAAAAGAACTAGCAATTACATAGCACTTTATAAGATACAAAGTATGTTACAAATATTTCATTTTGTTCACACAACAAGCCTAGGAAGGAGGTGCTATTGTTATTATGCATTTTATAGATGGAGAAAACTGAGGCAGAAATTAAGTGATTTACCCATGGTCATCTGAAGTAAGATTTGAATTCAAATTTTTCCAAATCCAGATTCAGCCCTCTGTACTACCTCATTCCCTTAAAAAGAAAAAGAAATTGCATAAATGTGTATAAGCAAAGAAGTTTGTCTATATATTTATTGTCAAAGAGGAAACAAAAATGATTGTTTTTTTTTACAGATTTAATAGTGACTTACTTAGTAAATCCTAGAGACTCAGCTAAAATTAATTGAAATAATAACTTTCATAAAGTTGCAGGATATATAAAATAGACATAAATAACAGTTTTTCTGAATATCACCAATGAAGTCCAGCAAGAATAAAGAGAAAGAGAAATTCCTTTTAAAATAACCACAGAATATATAAAATGCAGGACAGTTGATCTATTGAGATTCACCAAGACTAAATGTGAGTATGATTACAAAATATTCTTTACAAAAATGCACTTCTAAATAAGTTGAGCAATATTAATTGGCTATGTTATAGCCCAAGCCAATATAATACCTACCTACATTAATTTATCTAAATTAATTGTTCTACCAATTGAACTACAAAAGAATTGCTTTGTAAAACTAGAAAAAAAATAGCAAATTTCATTAGCAGGAACAAAAAGTCAATAAAAAGAAATGGAAAAGAAGGAACCTAGCAGTACTAGATCTTAAACTATTTTGCATTATAGTAATCACTAAAATCATTTCATATTAGTTAAGAAAGAGAAACATTGATCAGTGGAATAGACCATAACATACAGAAGAAAATAAAAATAGTAGCTTAGTGATTGATCAATTCAAATATCCTAGCTAATGGGATAAGGTCTCATTATTTTACCAAAACTGCTGCAAAAAATGGAAAGTAATCTGTCTGGTAGAAATTGGGTTTAGACCAACACTTTACACTGTATATCAAGATAAGCTTTATAAATAGATAATGGACTTAGATATAAAAGTTATATCATAAACAAATTAAAGAAGTAAGAAAGAAATTAGTGAGTAGGGAAAAAGTTGCTGAACAAATAGGAATAAAGAGGATCATAGAAAATACTTTGGATTATTTTGAGTGAATAAAATTAACAAATTTTTGTACATGTAAACTCAATATAGCCAATTTTAAAGATGTAACAGTTAATTAGGGAAAATATCTTTACAGAAAGTTTCTTTAATAAAAGGCTTACTTCCAAGATATGTATAGAACTTGTTCAATGTTATAAGAAAGCCATTTTCCAGCTGATTAATGATCAGATTGTGGGAAAATAGACATATTAATGCATAGTTGGCAGAGTATGCATTGGCCCAGCCATTATCGAAAGTAATTTGAAGCTAAACTATGTATACTTTCTGATATAGTGATTACACTATCAGGTCTATACCATCCTCCAAGACTCAATTAAAAAAAATAAAGTAGGGGCAGCTAGATGGCACAGTAGATAAGGCACTGGCTCTGGATTCAGGAGGACCTGAATTCAAATGTGACCTCAGACACCTAATATGTCTATCTGTGTGACCCTGGACAAGTCACTTAACCCCAATTGCCTCACCAAAAAAATGTAAAATACCTCACATATAGACAATTTTATAGCAACTTTTTTTTTTCTCAGCAAAGAATTTGAAACTGGGGGAGTTGCTCATCGGTTGGATGAATGGGTAAACAAATTATGGTCATATGAATGTGTTAAAATACTTAAACTTAAATGCTGAAACCAATAGGATCTGAGAAATTGGGTAGAGTTGTATGAATTGATCAAGAGTAAAGTAAATAGAAACTAGGAGACCAATTTATGTTAGTACAATAATATTGTAAAATTGAACAAATTTGAGAACTTTAAGGATTCTGATTAAGGCAATTACCAACTGTGATTCTAGAAAACAAATGGTGAAGAATTCTACCTAACAGAAAGGTGGTGGACTCAAGATGTGAAAAGAGACATATACTTTAAAACATGGCTGATGTGGGAATTCATTTTTCTTAAATTTGAGTATTTGTTACAAGGAACTTTCTTTTTACTTCAATGGTGAGATATGATGAACCCTTGTTAACTGAACATATATATTAAATCATAAAGAGGTAACAACTATATAATAGGTTTGACTTCAGGCAGCTTCCTCCTCATGATACTCCCCAAGAAATTATTAGCCTTTTAACCACCCCAAGATGTAAGCGAAGAGAAATAAGCAAGAAATTTTAATCTGAATCCTCATCCTGTAGACTATGCATATGTATGCATATACATATATTTTATACATGCCTATATGTATAGATGTGTGTATATATTTAATATTTTAGTAAATCTAAAAGATGAGGACAAAAAGATATGTACATAGACACATATGTATGTGTACAAACACATATATACATATTTGTGTATAATGGGTAGGTATAGCATTTGACCCATTTGACCCACCTTTTTTCTCTCTGGGCTAACTAGATCACCCACTCCTTACTCCCACAGATATGTTGGGATTCCCAAAATAGATGTATGTGTCATTACAACTCTCTTCCAGGATTCTAAAGATAATTTTGGTGTGGAGGAGCTATTCTTCTACTACTTTATTTTAGCTCCTGAGCCCTCACTGGTCTTTTGGCATCTGACGAGCAGCCAAAATGTCCCTGTTAACACTAAATTAAAACCACTAAATCAAATGCAAAGCAAGAATAATTTAAAAGCAAAATTCCACTCATGAACCTGGAGCAAATTATTTCTCCAATATACACAGTGTCAATGGGGGAAATTAGGTATGAATTTATAAAACCATAGCATGAAGACACACGAGTAGGAAATGGCTATGTCCAATGCAATTAACAACTCTTAATTTCAAGCTTTGATATCTTTGATCTCTCTGAAGACTAAGTTGTACAATAAGTCACCAATGGGGCAATGAAGTTTTTCTGGCCCTGTTTGCTCTTTTGTTGGGTGGAGACACTTCTGTGCTAGCTACTCTTTCAGCAAAACAATTATTCAAAATCTAAAATCTTTTTCAGTTCTACATTCTTGAGGGTTTCTAAATTCTTAGATAGTACACTTAGATAGGTAGTTCTGTTCCTATAACCTATCTTCCCTGAATTCTCAGGTCATATCTCCTCTCTTTGAGATTTAAATTAAGTTTCCAAAAGCAAGTGGCGAGTCTTTTTAATCTTTCATAATTTCCAAACAGCAGGTAAAAGAGCAGAGGTCTATTCCTAGACCAAATCAGAAATCTCTCTTGGACTCATTTCCAAGGATTACTTCCCAAACTTAAGTCTAGTTTGTTCTGACTCATTTAGAGGTTTGGTCTTGATCAATAATACTACTACAAATAGCATCTTTTATATGAAATGACTCTCTCTCCCTTCCTCCTCCTCTTCTTCCTTCTTCTTCTTTTCCTTCCTCCTCCTCTTCTTTTCTTCTTTTTCTTCTTTTCTTCTATTTTTCTTTCTTCTTCTCTTCTCTTTTTCTTCTTCTTCTTCTCCTCTTCCTCCTCCTCTTCCTCCTCCTCCTTCTTCTCTTTCTCCTCCTCCTCCTCCTCTTTCTTCTTCTTCTTCTTCTTCTTCTTCTTCTTCTTCTTCTTCTTCTTCTTCTTCTTCTTCTTCTTCTTCT
>JAJPUD010006517.1:112737-125462 GCA_023553655.1 Myrmecobius fasciatus
CTTCTTCTTCTTCTTCTTCTTCTTCTTCTTCTTCTTCTTCTTCTTCTCCTCCTCCTCCTCCTCCTCCTCCTCCTCCTCCTCCTCCTTCTTTTTCTTCTTCTTCTTCTTCTTCTCTTCTTCTTCTCTCTCCTTCTCTCTGTCTGTCTATCTCTCTGAAACCAGAATCCACATTTTTGTCTTCCAGGGCACAACTAGGAAATATATCATTGTTCCAAGTCTTCAAACAGTTCTAGGTAACAGTTTTTCCACCTATCAATCTCCAAATCCTTATATCAGTTATATGCATATTAGATGCTGAGAAACAGTATACTTGAGCTATTTTTACTCTGAGTGTCTTTTTTAACGTGGGCTTATTTTCTCAGTATTTTTTCTCCTCCAAATGTCCTTGTTTTTGAGGAGGAGGAGGAAAAGGAGAAGGAGGAGAAGAAGAGGAGGAGGAGGAGGAGGAGGAGGAGGAGGAGGAGGAGAAACGAAGAAGAGGAAAAGAACTAGAAAAGTCCTAAGAGAAACTATTAATAAAATTATTTAAGTCAGAGAATGGCATTATCTTAACACACAAAACATATGTTTTTATACATACACACACAAATTTGAGGAGGGAGAGATCACTGAGAATTTGAGGAGAAGGGAAACAAAGAAAGCCTTTCTGTAGGAAGTGGTAAGTTATTTTTGTTGTTGTTTGTCCTTCATTTTCAAATTGTAAAGTGGAATTAGGAAGGTGATAGATAAATTGTTCTTCAAAGAAAGCTTGGTAGTCCAGCAGTAGGAGGTGAAGAAGGAATGCTTTCCAGGCAACGAGGTCAGCCTATGAAAAGGACAGAAGTAAGAAAAAGATCAAGTTTGGGGTAATAAACTAGACATGGCAAGTTTCCATCTCTCAAATCATAAAAAATGTGATATTCATCTGGGGAGGAAACACACACTGATAACATCCCAGGTCTTTGAAGTATTCTTCAAGATTTTTCTTTTTTATTATTATAAATTTGAAAAAAAATCAGAAAATGTTATACATGAAGAAATACAGAAATTGTTATTCTATATTATGTATATCTTATTTAGTTCAAATGTGGCCTTAGATACTTACTAACAATGTGACCCTGGAAAAGCCACTTAACCCTGTTTGCCTCAATTTTATCATCTTTAAAATGAGCTGAAGAGGGAAATGGCAGACTACTCCAGTATCTTTGCTCAGAAAATACCAAATGAAGTCACAGAGTCAGGCAGAACTGAAAATAACTGTGCAACAACTAATGTACAAAAAGCATTCATACCCTGACTATGCTAGAAAATGTATATCTCATTCTGCTTCTTTACTTGCTCTGTAGGAAAACCTCATTTGTAGTTTGATTTGCATGAAATCATAAATATCTACAAATTGATTTAAATAGTTTTATCATTTTAATGACATTGACATGAACAACTATTATTATTATAATAATTAATTCTTTCTTTATTTCTGCAATTAGTGTTTTTTGAGAGGATTCATATGATTCCTGGGGGTATCTTGGAAGATGAAGTCACATCTTTTAATGTTATTACAGATTGAATTTCTTTTTTTGTCTTTTCCTAGTGGGTTACTCCAAGAAAGCTATCTTATCATCTACAAAAAAGGGATCATTTTGTTTCATTTTTTGGTTCTTGTTTGTTCCACCAAGTTCTTTTTTTCTAATATTATTACTATTGCTATCATTTCTAGAAATACATGACCTCATTGTTTTGCCCTGGATCTTATTGGAATGACCTTTAGTATTTCTCTAATATAGCTAAAAGACAGAACTTCCTTTTGGTAGCTACTATCTACCATATTAAGAAAGAGTTAATTTATTCCTTTATTTTTGTAAAAAATAAATTGGTTTTGCATTTTGTCAAAAGCCTTTCTGCATTGATATAATTACATAATTTTAATAGTTTCTGCTCTGTGCCATATATTATGTTTATAACTTTCATAATATTAAACAGATATTTTTACTTCATTTAGTCCCTGGTGTTAATTGAACCTCTTCATGTTGTATCATCTTTTTAACAAGTTTATTAATATTTACTATATACTATTATAGATTAACATGAAATTTACTCTTTACTAATATGATTTTAATAGCTTGCCTTTCTTCTTTTCAAAACTGTCAAAAGGCAGTTTGCTAAATAAGAGTTGCAAGCTATTAACAATTCTATGAAACAATGTTCTATATAACCAATAATAAGAAATGTAAATTAAAACAACTCTGCTATCAGATTGTCAAAAATGACAAAAAGGGTAAGTAGTGGCAATTGTTGGAAGGGTTATGGATGGCAGTACTCTAATGCATCGTAGTTATAATTGTCTATTGATCCAACCATTCTGGAAATCAATTAAAATTATAAGTAAAAAGTAAATTTTTGATCCATCAATACCATTACTAGTAAATGCTCAAAAAAGAAGAAAGAAAGAAGGTAAAGATTCATATATACAAAAATATTTATAACAGCACTTTTTGCTATAGTAAAGATGTAGAAATAAAGTGGATGCCTATCATTTGGAGATTAGCTGAACTAATTGTGGTATATAACAATAGTAATACTTAGTAGTAGCATTTATATAGCTGAGTGCTTTATAATTATTATCTCATTTGATCCTGTCAAAATATTGGAGACACCCAGTTTCACAGAGCCAAGGCCCAGCAAGCAGGCTGTGCCCTGAGCCTGGCATAACAACAATTCTGTGTGCTCTGCATGATCTCACCCTCTGGCAAAGTGAATTGCTTTGACTAGCACCAGGTGTTTGCTGAGGGAGATTCCCCTGATTTCCCAGGGACCTGAAAGCCAGAAGCAGGGGTTCCATCACCTATCTTGACATGCTCACAAACCCTGTTTTTTGTAAGTGCTAAATGAACCAACCAGGTACTGTTATGCTGACTTTCGTTCCCTGGGGACTGTTACCAACCAACCTAGAAACATTTGTTTGTCCACACATGAGTCTGCCATGAGAAGAGCAACTCAAGATCTAAGGATGATTATGTCATGATCCCCCCTGCTTATGTCTGTGAAGCACTGCCTTTGCCTCCTCCTCCATAGAACTTCAACTTGCAAGCATTTCTCCACTTTGAAATTAATTAAATTTATGTTTGATCCCTGACTCTCTTGTCTCTAGTCTGCTCTGTTTGACTCTGGCCATCCACAAGTTAGAGACTGATTGACAATCTTCTTAACAATCCTATGCTTTTATTGGAAGATGAAGTTTTATATATTTTAAAGTTATTACAGATTGAATTCCTTTTTTTGTCTTTTTCTAGTGGGTTTCTTTAATAAAATGTAGTAAGGGTAATTATTTTGTGGATTTCCTTGATATCTTTCTATTTTACTGAATTTATTATTTCAAGTAATTTTTAAATGGCCCTCTAAGAAAGCTATCTTATCATCTACAAAAAGGGATGATTTTACAGAAGAGGAAACTGAGGCAAATGGTGTTAAATGATTTTCTCAGGTTCATTAGTTCATTAGTAGGTATCTGAGGCCAGATATGAATCAGGTCTTCCTGTCTCCAGGTCTGGTACACTAACCACTGAGCAACCAGGTTGTCCATTTTAAATGGAATACTATTGTGCAATAAGAAATGATGAATTTAGAGAAGCCTGGGAGAACTTATGAGAACTGATGCAGAATGCAGTGAGTAGAACAATTTATATGATTACTATAGCTTTGTAATGGAAAACACAATATAATAATTGATCAAGAATTCAAAAGATTGATTATGAATAAGGCTTCCAACATCTGAACAAAGTACTGATGTACCAGGAGTACAGAACGTGCCATACATTTTGAGACATGCCAATGTATATATTTTGTTTAACTATATATATTTGTTACAATTAAATACTTCTATTTTGGTTTGGGGAAATATGTATGTAGAAGTAGATATTGAAAAGTGATAGTAATTTTTAAAAATGAAAGTATACCAATGAAACATTTAAAAAAGCCATACAGAATAAAGAATAAGAACAGGAAAGTTTAGAATGTGAGGCATGTAAATAGGCCAGTTTTGTTACAACTATGTTCAAATGAATATTCACTTAAAATATATGGTAAAATAAAAACCTTGACAGTTTAACATAGAATTCTTTTTTTCCCTTGAATATACTCTTAAACATGAATGGTAAAATGTAGAAGTTGACAATTTCGTTTATAATCCTTTTCTGTCCTTGTTTATATATTAAAATGTTTGTTGATGTTTCATGTACATATTTATGTATATATATATAATTATTAGGCCTATTATAAAAAGATAGGAAATCCCTCTCATGGTCTTGGTTCAACTCTGAGAAATATTATTTGGAAATTTCCTAGAGCCCAGGGGCTAATCCATTTGCCAGTGGAGGTTATTAGCTTATATGTGTTTTCAAGTGCAGAAGAAAGAAACAAAGATTTTTTTTAAACAATTACTTCATGACCTGAATATCTTATTTAACTCTTAAATCCCCTAAGCCAATCCCTAAACTCTAAGGAGTTTATTTGATAAATATTTATTCTGGGTTTTTTGTTCAGCACTTCATACTTTGCATATATGAGATGGATGAAAAGATGTTTTATTTTGGACTAAAATAGACTTCATAACACTATCTTAAAGTATTTAAAGACATTTAATATGGGGGAGGATTTTTTTTCCTGCTTGATCCCAGAATTTAGAACTTGGAGCAATTGGTGGAAGGTGGAAAGAGGCAAATTCGGACTTGAGGCAAGGTAAAAGTTCCTAATAATCAGAGCCCTCCAAAAAATGTAGTCGATCATTGCAGAAAACAATGGACTGCATGTCCACTGCAAGCCAAGGTTTGATGACCACTTGTAAACTGTAAAAAGAGGATTTCTTTTCAAGTAGGAATTTGACTAGACAGCCCCTTCAATTCTGAAATTCTGTGATCTATCTTGCATTGTACAGTAAATATACATTTTTGTGAATGATTTTATTAATGCAGGGTGTTCCTAATAAAGAATGTTCTTTACTAAAGCAGCTGGGCACCATCTCTGCAATTTATATTCTTAGAAAGTTGTCTGGGGCACTAAAGAGATAACTTGCCTATGGTATATAGCTAGTATGAAACGTAGGAAGAATTTTAACTCAACTTGAAAGCCATCATTTTATCCAGTATACCACACTGTCCCTCTATATTTATGCATATAGATAAAAGGGTATATAATATGTATATATACATATAATAAATATTTAATAGATATTTATTGAGTTGAATTCTACCTGTTGGTTCTATTTTTGCCCTCTGGAGCTTTTCTTTGTGAAAATGAAGGTTTCCTTAATTCCCAAAAGTTATTTTGGACAAAATTCCAAAATATAATATCCTGTATTTGTCTTATAGGTAATATATTGGATAGAACACAACTTAGAATAAGGAAGATCTGAGTTCAAATTTAGCTTTACATACTTTACAGCAGTCTGATTCTGGGCAAGGACCATAAAACCAGATTCTGTCTGCCTCAATTTCCTCATCTGTAAAAAAGGGATAAAAATAGCATGGACTTCCCAGGGTTGTTGTGAGGATAAAATGAGATAATATTTATAAAGTGCTTTGCAAGCTTTAAAGCATTATATAAATGCTAGTTATTATTGTTACTAATAACATTTGCAAAACATATGTATGGGTAATTAATCCTTCAACATTGACCCTTTCCATTACAGATTTTTCTCCCCTAGTCCCCACCCCTCCCCTAGATGGCAGGAAGAAGTCTACTACATGTTAATTATGTTAAAATACTTGATAAATCGAATATGTGTGTATATATATATGTATATATATATATATATATATATTTACAGTTATCTTGCTGGGCAAAAAAAGTCAGATCTACAAGAAAAAAAAATCTGAGAAGGGAAACATAATGCAAGCAAACATCAATAGAGAGCATGAAAATATTATGTTGTGGTCCACATTTCATATCCCTCTTTCTGTGTGTATACGGTTTTCTTCACTGAACAATTGGAACTGCTTTGAAACATTTCATTGTTGAAGAGAGCCAGAGGGACATATCTCTTGTATGACATATAATGCACCCAATTGACACCATCTTTTTAGCCAACAGGAGTCCTATCATAGTAATAAGAAGATTTGTTCATTAGATTGGTGGTCAAATAAAAAATACATTAACATCTTTTGGAAGTCAAATGGAAACTACTGGTTCTCACTGTCTATTCTTCTCAGGGAAATGTAATCTGCTGATTTCTGAGGTGTGCTCCACAATATTCTTGCTTCCAGGTCAAAGGATACAAGGGCAGAAATGCTTCAAATTCACCTACAATATGACTTCATTATGGAGACAGAGACTAATTCCTCTCTAAGTGGGTAAAGGCTCTTTAGGTGCATTAAGAGGCTGAAATCTGATGAAAAGGCGAATAAATTCAATCTTCCTTACATCATTCACCTGAGACTTCATCAGACTCAAACCGATTAGAAAAATTCACATTGAAAGCATCATTTATAATGGACCAAAATAATAGGAAACGTTTGGCCTGGAGGGAGGCAAATAGAATTTATACCTGCCTTTAATTTTTCATTATTTCCCCCTTCTCTCATACAGTTTGGCATTTTGTGTTTTCCCCTCCCCATGACTAATCGTTAGACTAATTAGTGGCTAATCAATGTTTAATTAAAATCTAGCCATTAATTACAGGAACTACTCTGGAAACTTGGTAATAAAATATGGTTGTAGGAAGGATGGGATTTCTTTAATTTTACCTTGTGATTTGAAAGAGGAAGGTTCACTACTACTTCCATTAGTCTTTCCTGCCTTGCTGTGATTCTTCCTGTGGATAGC
The DNA here is from genome assembly GCA_023553655.1 of Myrmecobius fasciatus. Classification (NCBI taxonomy): domain Eukaryota; kingdom Metazoa; phylum Chordata; class Mammalia; order Dasyuromorphia; family Myrmecobiidae; genus Myrmecobius; species Myrmecobius fasciatus. Next base: position 119,533 of record JAJPUD010006517.1, read on the forward strand.
TTTTGGTGTTTGACTAGGATACAATAAATGAGGTTTGGAAAGGGGAGAGAAGGGAGAAAATGAGATGAGTAGAAAGATCCCTCTGGAATCCCTCCTATTCCTTTTAACACAACACTGCGAAAAGAGCATTGATTTGAAATCAGAAGACCTAGGTAATACCTGCATGATGCTGGCCATGTTACCTACCGTCCTTGAACCCCAGTTTCTTCAACTGTACCACAACTTCCTTTCTCTTCACTCTTAATTCTCTGAAGTCTAACTTCTGATATCATTCAGTTGAAAGTGCTTTCTCCAACATTACCATTGATCTCTCAGTTGCCAACTCTATTGACCTTTTTTTTCTTAATCTTCATCCTTCTTGACCTTGCTGCAACTTTTACTTTACTAATAACTCTCTTCTTGATACTTTCTTCTCTTTAGGTTATCCTCAGTCTTCCACTTGCTACTTTTGTAACTGTGAGAAAGTCTTTTAACCAACTGTTTGAGTCTCTTTTCTCCTCTATAAAATTCAGAGGAACTAAATTACACCTGAGATACCCATCACTTCTGTAACTTGCACAATATAGCAGGAATGTGGTATTTAAGAAAAGGAGTATATAAAATTACTAAATGGGAAAATATCTGCCTGAATTGGAAGGGATTTTAAATGCTAGGGTAAGGAATATGACCCTATGATTAGGTGTTACCTTTTATGCAAAGACTTGCCTTATCTCCTCTGTAAAGGATGTGTGGTCCTTGACCATTCAGTAGGAGCTGGAAGATAAGAGCAATGTATATTTTATGAATGGAAGCGCTAGTCTCACCCCCAGAATATAAAATGGTAAATGCTCATTCCTAGGGAACAAATGATTAAGAAGGGGATGGAAAATCAGCCTAATGTGGTAAATTATGGGCAAAGTAGTTATTATCAGAGCTTCAAGAGAAAGTCAAAACTGCAAAAGTAAACCTGGATAATGAAATGATTTACACTAACTCTTGGACTAGTGGATTAACCATGTGGTTAGATAAATGGAAGAATCATAATAGACAGATAAAATAACAGTGAAATATAGGAAAAGACTTGTGGAAAGACATAGTAAATTGAAACATCAAGATTAAAATTGGACACATTTCAGCTCATACCGAAGGAAAATCAAATGAAACAAAATAAAAAGAAAGGATGGATCACAATATCGAATTGAGGATGTTGGGTTAAAGGATGATAATGAGGAAAAATAGGATCATATGAAGTGGGTATATAAATATATTGGACACTTAGGTGTCTTAACTCATCCAATCAAGGACAGAATATAAGATGGGACTGAGGATACAGATAGTAGTAATATGATCAACTATATTGCTTTGACCTATTTTTCAAAATACTATAATCTGAATTAATCACTAAAGGTCTTGGACCAGTCTGGCAAATAGATTATATTGGTTCACTTATTGATAAACTTAATAAGAATTATTGTCTAACAGCAATCTATGCATGAACAGGATTAGGCTTTGTCTAATCTATATATGAGCTAATGCCCTCAGTACTGAATCTACAATAGAAGAATTAAATTTATTAATAGATTATTATAGTCAGCCTTTAATGATTGAGAGTGATCAAGGATGAATGCCTAATTTCTCAAATATATAGTGAACTGAGTCAAATTTATAAATATATGAATTAATCCCTAACTGATAAATGGTCAAACAGGCAGTTATCAGAAGTCAAAGCTATCTATAGTCACATGAAAAAATGCTCTAAATCCCTATTGATTAAAGAAATGCAAATTAAAACTACCTTGAGGTACCATCATACCTCATCAGGTTGGCTAACATGACACAAAAGGAAAATGACAAATGTTGAAAGTGATGGAAAAAAAAATGAGATGCTATTTCTATTGGGCTTATATCCCAAAGAAATCATAAAGGAAGGAAAAGGCCCCACATGTGCAAGAATGTTTGTGGCAGCCCTTTTTGTAGTGGCTAGAAACTGGAAACTGAATAGATGCCCTTCAATTGGAGAATGGCTAAATAAATTATGGTATATGAATATTATGGAATATTATTGTTCTGTAAGAAATGACCAGCAAGATGATTTCAGAGAGGCCTTGAGAGACTTACATGAACTGATGCTGAGTGAAATGAGCAGAACCAGGAGATCATTATACACAGCAACAACAGTACTATATGACGATCAATTCTGATGGACATGGCTCTCTTCAACAATGAAATGTTTCAAACTACCTCCAATTGTTTGCTGAAGAAAGCCATATACACCCAGAGAGAGGGATGCGAAATGTGGACCACAACATAACATTCTCATACTCCTTGATTGATGTTTGCTTACATTGTGTTTCCTTTATCTGATATATCATTTGTGTAGATAAGATTTTTCTTGCACAACAATGATAAGTTTGGAAATATGTATACATATATTCGATTTGCCAATATTTTAACATAATTAACATGTAGTGGATATCCTGCCATCTAGGGGAGGGGTGGGGAGTTGGGGGAAAAATTTGTAATGGAAAGCTATGTAAGGGTTATTGTTGAAGAATTACCCACACATAAGTTATGCAAATAAAATAAAATAAAATAAAAATTGAGATGCTAGTGCCCTGTTGGTGAAGTCGTAAATTGGTTCAACCATTCAGGAGAACACTTAACAATAACCAAAGGGCTATAAAACTTTGCATATCCTTTGATATGCAATACCACAACCAGATCTATATCTCAAAGAGGTCAAAGGAAAAGGAAAAGCACCTACATGGACAAAAATATTTATAGCAGGACTTTTCATAGTGGCAAAAATTGTAAATTAAAGAATGCTCATCAATTGAAGAATGGCTGAACTAACTGTGGTATATGAATGTAATGGAATGTTATGGTTCTGTAAGAAATGACAAGCAGGTTGACTTCAGAAGAGCGTGGAAAGAGTTACATGAATCTATGCTGAGTGTGAAGTGAGCAGAACAATAACAACAACAAAACATTGTACACAGTAGCACCAGGATTATGTGTTAATCAACTATGATAGACAACTCTTCTCAGCATTACAGTGATCTAAGACAATTCCAATAGACTTGGGATGAAAAGTACAATCTACATTCAGAGGGAAGGAGAGAGAGAGAGAGAAAGAGAGAGAGAGAAGGAAGGAGGGAGGGGAAGAGAGGGAGAGACAGACTGAGATAGAAAGAGACAGACAGAGATACAAAGACAAAGAGAAAAAGACACACAGACAGAGAATTATGAAGATTGAATATGGATTGATGTATACTGTTTTTCATTTTTTCTTTGTTTTGCTTTTTCTGTTTTGTGGTTTTTCCCTTTTGTTCTTATTTTTCTTTTACAACATGACTAATATGGAAATATGTTTAAAATGATTGCACATGTATAATATATATTGGATTGCTTACGGGCTTGGGGAGGGATGAGATAAAGAGAGGAAGGGAGGAAAAATTGGAACTCAAGGTCTTGTGGAGATGAATGTTGAAAACTATCTTTGCATGTAATTGGAAAAATAAAACACTATTGAGTAAAAATAAAGTGATAAAAGATCATATTTCACAGCTTACAAGATTAAGAATTGGGATGAAACCCAAAGGAATTATGTGGTACTATTATTTAACATATAATCCTAAGTAGTGGGGATGATAGAAATATTTAATGGAATATTTAAGTCTCAAGAAACTCTTAAGAGAAATAAGGACTGCCGATTGTAAAACAACTATTAGGACTGTAATAAACAAATTAAATTACAAATCTAGAAGAAATGTTTATAGATAAATGATTCAGATAATAAAGGACAAAATATTATTAAAGGAGCCAAAATCAAAGCTAACTAAAGCAAACTAAAAAAACTTGCTAATGATTTTTAACTTTGATTGATAGTTTCCTTTTAACACAAGCTTAAGTAATCATTTAGAACTTTATTGTATAACCAGAACAATAACAATCCACCAGAAGCCCTGAATTAGCCTACTCCAGTATTGTGATTAGGAAAGACTCCTGTGTTCTCTGTACCTGGAAATATGAGCATCCTATGTTTTTTTTTTTTTTTTGAGAGCAATACTGATTGACAGAGACTTCCCAGAATGCCACCTTGGCTCCTGCTGTCCAGAGAGAGAGAGCTTTGTCATGAGCACAACGTATCCTTACCAGAATCTTTAGGATTCAGGTTGGTGGTTTATTCCTAGAGGGTTTGATGTTTGTATTATTAGATGCTCAATAAAGTTTGATTGCATGCAGTGATGACCATGAGTCTTATTACTGTACTGTCAGCCCTAATAACAACAGCCACAACAATAATAATAGCTAACATTTATATACTGCTTACTCTGGGTGAGGCATTGTGCTAACTACTTTTTAATTATCATCTCATTTGATCCTCACAATAACCCTGAGAAGCAGGTCTTATTATTAGCTCCATTGTACAGATGAAGAAACTGAGACATTCCTGATTGGGGGCAGGTGTTCTGGCAGACTTGCCTTGTTTAAGGAGTAATTCTGACTTAGTCCTAGCCCCCATGGGCCCAGCACCTTAAGTTAATTCGCCGAAGTGCCCCAGGGCAAAGCTCTTCAGCCTCCTTTCAGCCACCGTTTTTTTTTTCCCTACCTTAAAGAGATATCCACGCTGTCTAAAAAAAATGAAGAAGCAAAAGAGAGCTCTCACCATAGACAGCTTTTATGAAGGCAAAGAAGCGTTGACCCCAGATCCTGAGGTTCCTTTAGACAAAATACCAGAAGAAGGTATTAAAGACCATGACTGGTCACTTTTTCAAAAGGCCTTTCTGGAAGATTGCATAAAGAACCTCAAAAGAGAGCTGGAGGATAAATGGGAAAATAAACTGAAAGTGCAAGAAGGATACAATATCTTGCAAGAAGGATATGATACTCTGCAAAAGAGATATGAAAAAGACACCAATTTATTGAAAAATAAAATTAGTGAAGTGGAAAAAGAGTGCAATGAACAAATTGGCCAGTTACAAAAGGAGCTTAAAAAGGTAACTGAAGAAAACAACACTTTAAAAATAAGAATTGAACAAATCCAAGTGAATGACTCAATAAGACTTCAAGAATCAGTCAAACAAAAACAAAAAAATGAAAAATTAGAAGAAAATATGAAATATCTCCTAGGAAAAACAACTGACTTGGAAAATAGATCTAGGAGAGACAATCTAAGGATTATTGGACTTCCTGAAAGCCATGATGAAAAAAATAATCTAAACACTATCTTCCAGGAAATCCTGAAAGAAAACTGCCCTGAGATTGTAGAATCAAAGGGCAAAATCACCATTGAAAGAATTCACCGATCACCTCCTGAAAGAGACCCCAAAATGAAAACCCCAAGGAAGATTGTGGCTAAATTTCAGGATTATAGCACCAAGGAACAGATTCTGTAAGCAGCTAGAAAGAAACAATTCAAATACCGAGGATCAATAATTAGAATCACACAGGATCTGTCAGACTCCACACTGAAGGATCGAAGGGCCTGGAACCAGATATTCTGAAGGGCAAAGGAACTTGGATTACAACCAAGAATAACCTATCCAGCTAGAATGAGCATTATCCTCCAGGGAAGAAGATGGTCATTCAATGAGACAGGTGAATTTCACCTATTTCTAATGAAAAGACCGGATCTGAACAAGAAATTCGACATCCAAACACAGAACTCAAGAGATGCATAAAAAGGTAAAAAGGAAAGGACTCTTGAGAACTTTATTTTTACTAGGGGGATACTTAAAGTTTGGGGGTATAATTAACTAGAAATTACTTTGATAATATGAAAAAGAGAACTAGAGGGGGAAAGGTTGTCATACTGGAAAAAAGAGGGAAAAAGTGGTAAAATAAGATCTAAAAAAAGGAGGTAAAAACAAGGTAAAATCATTTGAAGAGGCAAAGAAAACCTAATATAATTGAGAGAAAGAGGGGAGGGAGATGAGCATTGTATAAAT